>JAFBJU010000091.1:249648-482910 GCA_016785305.1 Colistium nudipinnis
ATATATATTTTACGAGCAAATTGTTTATAAACTGATACCTTTACCGGATACAATAATTACATGATAACACCTGCATTTAATATAGTAGTACAACAAGTATAGGACACACTGTATAGGACTTTTTACAGAACTATCATTAAAGCACATTTTCTGCTGTATCTTTTTTGTTTATATTAAGTTTGAACTTTCCTACGGTTAAACAAATCTGAACTCTTCCTATCTGCCATTGGATGATTTCTCATATTTCTCAGCTAAACAATTACTCAATTAATTTACCTATTCAGTAACACCAGGGAGTGTACAAATGAATACTTAGGCACTGTAAGCATTTTTAAAAGGAAATTAGATTTTGCACTAAATTTGAAACCAAACAACTAATTGAATAAAATCAAAAGTTCAAAATGAAATGATTGAAAAATAACTTTTCCTGTATACGGGGAGCGTTGGTGGGTTTGTTGTTGTGGCTCATTAACTCGACATTCCTGAAATTCTTGCATTCGCCCTGGCCCTGATGTGCTCTTTGTAACATACATGGATGAAGTCCATTTAAAGTGTATTGTTATTCCAGAAAGAATAAGTGTGAGTACTGCTAAAAGAAGGAGAGGTAACAATCAGTGTGCTGTGGATTATGAGGTGCTAATTGTCGACAAAAGAATAAACAGGGAAGAAAAAGGGAGTTTAATCAGTTTCCAATTAAGACACTTCCAAAGGTGTTTTGCGTGCATGTGTGTGTTACAGTGCTCCAAATTCCTTTTAATTAAGGCAGAGACAGAGGTTACTAGTCTATCTTTGTCTCGGTTGTATTTCCTGAATATTCTACTCAGTTGATTTCCACTGTGAAGATTTTAATTGCCTTTAATTATGCACATTTAATTAATATACCTCAAGTTTACAGTCTACACACTTTTGAACCTGTTGAGTTAGTGTTTACGGCCGTTCGTTTTTTGTAATTCATTTATTCCCTTGTGGGATGCAAATCAGACAAGCAGCAAGCAGCAGCCTGCCTAAGTCCTTTTTTGTATACGAGTTCTGTGTTATGCTTATTTTTTTATCTGATTTTGTTGATTGAAAACTACAGTATATCTGAAAGACTATCTATCTATCTATCTATCTATCTATCTATCTATCTATATACTGTACCGCATCTTCACCTTGTGCACATCTATTCATGAACATCAGTGTAAGCTTGCACTGCCGGGGTGAGAACGCACCCTAACCTATGCAAGCGCTGGCTTCTCCAGCTGTGTGCTTGGCTGCAGATAAAGAAGCCAGTGGTCATGAAGGACAGCATTTCCCTGAGGAATCCTTTTATATCGCCGCGGCATTATGTCATGTCATTTCGTTACCCTGACTTGCTGTCACAATACCAGCGTGAATATTTTGCATCTTGCAAGACAGATTTTTTTTTTTATTCTCTTTTTTACAACGTGCTCTGATTTGTTGATGCATACATGTGCCCTGTGCGTGTGCTGGCTGTACAGCCCAACAGTACGCTGTCTGCTTGGCCATTGTGTTGGTCCCCCCCCCCCACACACTGCTTCACTGGAAATATGCCGACGACTAACCCCCATTGTATCAACTCTGAAAAGACTGAAAGGGCTTCTTCTCGCCGACGCACATGCACATTCACTTGTCTATCAAACCATGTGGCAAAAGCCATATAATTACCCTAGAACACGATGAATATTTACATACATTGCTGATCCAGTTGAGGTTAAGGCCACTTTCACTCAGCCCCGCCTGTGCCTCTGTGATCCGAACGTGTCCATGCCGCTGCACCTGAATCCGAGAGTTTGCGATTAAATTGAGACTTGACAGTTTATTAATGAAGGTTGTGGCGTGCTGTTGTCTCGGTAGGCCGTAGCATGAGCGGCCTCACCGCGGTGTTATGGTTTTGAATCAGGCCTGGCTCCTTCGACGCGAGTCCTCTTGTGATCTCGAATTAATCCTTCCACTGTACTTCTTTAATAAAGTCACAACACAGTGATGTAAGGATGTCACGTGGTTTCCTTTCTGTCATTTAAGGAAACATAACAGAAAGAAAACAACGTATATGGCCTTGCTCGCCTGCTCTGTTATTGAGTCATGCAAGTCTCCGGGTTTGGAGGGATCTGTCGATATCTTCCTGCACCCCGGTGCAACTGAGGCAAATGGAATTTCATTTGTCTCCAACAAAGAAACAATGTCCAGGGCTGAAGCCCCATTGTTTTTGTTTTTTTTCTCACAAAGGGCAATAGGAAAATTGTTGACATTGGATTATTCAATCCCAAAATTGGACACTCTTTCCTGGGTTGACGAAAACATGATTTTTTTTTTTTTCTTGCAGTTTTGCTGTACTGTATCGTATTGTGAACTATATGCACGACTAGATGCTGTAACTGGCGAGTTTTCTTTTCGTCATAATAACGGATGCACTGACGCTTTGGGGTGAATACGCTTGGTTTGATTTTGTTTATGTGTGCATGTGTGGATTGGGATTCTGTGAAATGAGACACAGCTCAGGTGGAGTTTGATTTTGTAAATGGTCTGTGATCAAGTTCAAGCATTTATTAGTCATGTGTACATTGTACAATGAAATTCTTTTTTGCCTTCCACTCCAAACACCAAACACGGCCCCCGTTTTAAGACTTTAAGACCAAAATCTTAGATATTTTAACCCAGTTGTCACCACATCTCTTTCTCTCTCCTCTTTTCACACGGTTGTCTCACATTTTTCGTGTTCTCCTCTGACTCTATGTTAACAAAAGCAAAAAAAAAAAAGCTCCTTCCCTCCTGTCTCTTGCAGCCCGCCAGCACCCTCTCCACCCCTCCTCCCTCTGTACACTACCCCTCCACCACCTCCCCATACCACTCCCTCTCTCCCTCTCGCTTTTCCCTTGGCAGGCTGGTGATTGACACTTACAAATTACCCGGCGGCAGTGGCATTGTGTGTGACCCCTCTCTCTCATCTCCAGCCCGCTGCCGTTTTGTCATCTAATTACTGTGAATCCCCGGCCTGCTCCCCACTGCTGCATTTTTAATGTGCCTGCCTACCCCCCCCCCCCCCCCCCCCTCTCTCTCTCTCTCTCTCGTAGATGCACACCCCCACCGCCCCCCTCACCTGCAGCCTACTTTACCTGCTCCTCTGTCCAATACTTGTGCGAGTTGTACGAGTGCAATTATCGTCTCTATATCCTCCTGTGCGCCCTCCGAGTGTTCTCTCTCCACCGCCTCCATTATCGCGCCATCACCTCTCCTGCCTCCTCTCTTCACTCTCCCCCTCTCTGTGGAGTGTCACTCCATCCCACACACTGGCCAGTCGACGTCACTGTCTCTGTTTGCGTTCCAGTGTTCAGTAGTGTCGTCAAAGTGTTTGGTAAACATGTTTGGCGCGCATGATCAATATGTGCTAATGAATGGCTTTCTAAGCTTCCATGACAGTTTGGAGGATTTTGTTTTCCTGCCTCACGTTTTCAACTAATATTAGGTTGTTGTTTGTACATATTTAGTCAATTGTGGTTGGCTCGTGGTTGATTATGTACGTATGAGCAAAGCAACTCCTCTCAAATACTTTTGCCACTGCTGTTCTAGAGGCATTCTTTCGACATATAAATATAACCAATGTCGGAAAGAAATAGAAAGAAAGAATGTATTGCATTTCAGCTTAATTAATTTCAGTACAATGCACCGCTTTTAACTGTGTATGATTAATATCTGCTTGAAAAGCAATTCATAGTTTATTTATATGAAGATATGGAGAACGGAAGCCATTCTTCTACCTCAAGGTAACAAATATAAAAAACAGAATCACGTCTTAATAGAGTATTCATTCAATTAACAGAAATTCTGGCATAGAATAGAGAATACACAAAACACTGAAAAGAATGATATACAACAAATAGAACGAACATCTCTAAAATGTTTTTTGATGAAAACATTAGAACAAACTACAGCATGCTGGACAATTTAACAATTTAAGGTGCAAATGTCCACAGAGATATAACACCCAGAGTTACTCTTATACCTGAGCCCTGAATGGAGTGTCTACGCATTACATGTGTGTGTGTGTGTGTGTGTGTGTGTGTGTGTGTGTGTGTGTGTGTGCTGTCCATGGCTCAGCTGCCCACAGCCAGACTGAGCTCCCCCGCCGATCCTCATCTTCCAGCTAGAAATCAGCAGAGCATGACAGTCTACTGCTACAGCACAGCTCCAGAGGAAGGAGGGAAGAGTATGTGTGCGAGAGAGAGAGAGAGATAGAGAGAGGGGGAAAGAGAAAGGGTGAGAAAGCAGAAGTAAAGATAACGGCAAATAGAAAGGGGAGAGAGAGGAAGAATAATTAATTGTAGCGATTTTATTTTGTTGTCTTTGCCTGCTTAGTTGTGCACATCAGAAAGTTTTATTTAGAGTGCAGGCGGACAGATGCCTCTAAGTGTGGCTGAAACAGATGTGGAGGCAGCCAGGCCAGGCAGGGGCCGACCTGCCCCTCCACCTTCTGATGTAGCTCCAGGGCGTGGCAGGATTTAGCATGGCCTCATTACCTTGTCATGAGTTTGGAGAAATATGGGCCCCCTGAGAGAGGCTCAGGGACGTGGACTGATGAAAAGAGAAAAGGAAGGGTATGGCTGACAGCAGTCGCGCTGGAGAATGGGAAAAAGAATAGCGAGGGAGGAGGGAGCAAAAATAAAGGAGGGAGGAAAAAGTGAGGTAGGAGAAGGAGGGTAATTGAGAGAAAAAGGGAGGAGAGATGTTGGCAGAGCTGGGGAAATAGAGAGAATGTGGGGAGGGATGTGAGTGTGGCGAAACTAATGGTCCTGCCTGGAGAGATAGTAGTCAATCAATCATCTTTAAACAAAAGCAGCGGGCCCGGGGGAATATTTAAGAAGTGCTTATTTAATTAAAAGTCCCTTTGCTCACATTTATGGGCCATCCTTCCTTCAAATATTAACCTTCCTGGTCCTGCGAGGCTTTGGACAACCCGGCCCTGCACCGTGGGGTGGATCGCCTGGTCTCCGGCAATACGGAGTCTGAAATATGGTATGTCATTTCCATCAACACACAACTCCTGGAGATTTCCTCAGCTTTATTCACACGTATACATCAATAATTTGTCACAGGAGGGACACTTTTCAGACCAGACCACTAGCCTGGTTGAAATCCCAGAACCACTGCTTCAACCAAAAGTTTGGAGGACTGTCGTAAAAAAAAAAAAACAGGAACGAAAAGGGCCCCAGGTATATTTTTAGCACTTTAGCGAGGGTCATCTATTGATCTATTTAATTATATTAATAAAACTGATGTGTTATGGATGTGAACTGCTACTTTATGCATCTGCTGATACAAGAATTAGAAGTTCGTGACATTTATTTGACGCCTGTAGTTAGTTAGTTAGTAGCAAGTTATTATATACAAAAACTGAGGAGCAAAAAGGAAATACCGTGTTTTCCTATAATTATTCCGAACTATTTAATACACAGTAGAGTACGTTTCAAAGCTCTACCAAACCATTTGCAGCACCAAAAGGCCAAGATCATTATATACCATTTTCTGAATAAAAATGCATTTTGTTTCTGATACGGCAAGTTTTGTTTTTCCATTAATACTTGTAATGTGACACAAACAACATCTTTAATGGAGGAATGTAGGTGTTAAGTGCGACTAAAGTAAACAAAATTAGTTAGGGTCTTGATCGTTTTTGTGATTCATTAATCTGTTTTTTTTTTGTCTGTATGTTCGTGTTGCTTTCCAATGGGGTGTGGCACACACATTAATTGTGTGTCCAAACACAATTAATGTACAAAACTGGTAATTAATGGCAAAAGAGAGTCACTGACATTGTCACTCAGCAATTTAATAATGGTCTTCCATAGCTAGGGAATTCAAAAGAAACAGATTTACAGTGTGATACTGTATACTGTGAATTGCTGTAATTCAGTGTCCCACAATTGTGGGCTGTTGTATATTGACACTGGCCGTGCTGACATTTCTCAGAGCAGGAATTTAAAGCAGCCTCACATGGGAATACACAAACAAAAAATACTAGCATAACTGACGCTATGGTGTTTTCCTGATTTAGGCGTCTGCCTGTTTCTGCTTTCTACCACTGTATCTCCCTTCTACTGTTGTTCCCAGAAATACTGACATCTAGTTTTTTTTCAGTCATTCATTTCTCTCCGTTTTTGGGTCTCAAATCAATTGTCACGTTCATCGCAGCAACCTGTATGTTTTCAAGTTGATTTAGATACTTGCCTGACAATTCGGGCTATCAAGGAGTAAGCTGGTGTATATTCGGAAATATGAAGCTCATTCAGCCGGGTGAACAGGTGTAAACATGCCTAATTCACCCGAGTCGTTATAAACACTCGACGTGTCACACCGGGATGATCACCTCCTCCGTGCTCTCACGTTCGGTACACATCAGTTTCCCCGTCCCTGCACCCGTCATCTCCTCCCCGCCTCGCGTCAGCTGATGTTTGGAGGTGACATGAAGCCGAGCGAGTGAATTTCTTGTTTCCCACACGTTCTCAGACGTTCACACGCCCCGTCAGACGGCAGGGACCATCAGAGACTTCGCGGTGTTCTCAGCTTCTAATGAGAACGAGCTCATACGTAATGATCACTTAAGACCCTCGGAAAACACTCCACTTTGCATAACTGTTTTATGAACCGATGCTCACTTTGTGGAAGTGCGCGCAATTCTTGCCTTGCCTTGTCTCAAACCGCCGTATTTGTCATCATTGAACCTATTTATTACAAAAAGTGTGCGAAATTGTCAGAATGCTCAACATCTGAAAGGAATGGGAGCAAAAGCATTGGATTTTATGGACGTAAGAACCTTTGTAAATTGAATTGCTAGTCGCCTCGCCCCTTCAAAGTGACTCGTGGCCCACAGCTTTAACTGAGATATCGCAATAAAACCAAGAGTCAGATATTTTCCCGAGGATTTGGTGGAGCGGAGAAAAGGGGCAAGTGAACAATAGACATTACTCCAAAGAAATCATAGCGTCGCTATATACGTCTCGATAAGCAATTGCTTGCAAACAGATGCTAAAAGTTCAAATGGAATAAGATGTCAATGTTTTGTTTTTTTTGCGTCAAGGGTTGAAGAAGTTAAACACGTGTTTCCTTCCAAACTTTGTTCACACTGAGCTGGACAACACAGTGGAGCAGTTAGCGGCTACAAAGTCAATTATTTCCTTTATTGTTTTCATCCCTCGAAATTTGGTGGAGACCGAAAACACGGGCGCCATGGTCAGGGAGCCTCAAAACACCCGCAAATGATGATGATATCGCAATGTCAACAAAATGTCTTTTTCTGAGCTTGTGTCTGTTGCCCCCGAGTGGACAAAAAAATCTGTTTTGCAGCTTTGAGTTATAAAGCATAATAACACAAAACGTAAAGCACATGATTCAGAGGGAAAAAAACAAAAACATATCACACAAACAATCTTACTACACCCCCCCCCCACCATGCATTATATAGATGTATGATTTAGATCTCCATCCCGTGTGTGATAAAATCCCTATTTACTATTGTGAGAGGAACTCTTGATGAAACATTCACAATGTGATGTCATGTCGAATTCAAGTGAAAAACAGCATGCATCGTCTGTGCTGCTGAACAATTTGGAATTTGTGCCAAACTCTGATATTTTACTGCAGGGGACAATAACAACATAAGTGAAATACAATCATTTAAAGTTTAGTGTGCTGGGTCATTCCTTTGCAGCTTGCATTAACTTTCACAGGCACGCACACACGGTCCGTTTGCAATGAACGAGAGACAGCCAGTGGTCCGAGCTGATGACATCATGTTTAATTGATTCATTGGCCGGACACTTTAAGAGGTAACTGTTTCATTTCAGTTTACAGACTCCGATTCCACGGTGAACATTCTCAAGAGACCGTTGTGCTGCTTTTCGGGGTGTACCTAATATTTGATCCAATTCATACAGCCTAGGTAGATAATCGTCTTCATCATGGCGCAACTGCCTCACTCCCTTCAATATTTGACCCCATTGCTGCTTTGAAAAGAGAGGTTATTATTCAGTAGGAAGTTAACCCCATACTACAGCTCACAAACACGTGCTCCTAAACAGGCGTCGCATGGATTAGAAAGAAAGGGGCATTCCACGAAGTTGGAAGATTTATACTCAGCCTTGAAAGATAGTCAAATAATTCATGAGAAAGTCCTTCCGCAATTCCAGAACTAGAAATAGAGGACAATAAGAATCACCCCAGGACATCTTCAGCACTGACACAGGCTGACACAGAGTCATAGCTCCATTGAGACGTCCATCCCTTATAACTTTGACTTTATCGAAACCATCCACTTAGACCCTAGTCCTACGAGACTAGGCTATTTAACGATGTTCCACCCAAGGTCAAAACATCCCCTTCCTGCATTAAAAACTTTAATGATGTTGATGAAAATGTTGGGGGCTGTTGTTGCTAAACAATTGTGTGACCATCCGGATAGTTTGAAGATTTTTAGTTTGGATTTAGAGTAAACCATCGCACGTGAACTGCACTGTCGGAAGTTACATGGACCTCTCATTCCCATTTACACATGTTATACTGTATTTTTTGCATTTACTTCGAACTGTATGTTGTCAGTATATGGTCAAACTTTGTGTCACCTCTAAAGAGAAATTCAAAATGTATCCCGATTACTGAAACGTCAACGTATTCCCCTTCCTCTTGTTTGAAATAATAAAATAGCTCCAGTTTTCGATATAACACGGTGCTTTTACTTGAGCTAAACTAAATATGAATTATGGCACAAATAAGCCAACGATTATTTTCTTTGTTCTGCAGGAAAGGTTGTGCATTTCACTACTCTGTGTTTTTTGTTTGTGTTCATGTTGCATTATGTATGTATGGGGGTGAGAGAGGGTCTATTAAAGTGAGTAGCCACTGAAAAAATATCTAAAGGACAGGGTGCAAGAGGAAAGAGGGGAAGTGGTGGTGGGGGTTTATGTACAAATATTTGCGTATGTATGCATGCATTTATGTATATATGTATGCGTGCGTATTTGTAAGGCAGGGACAGACAAACAGACCAGAAAGGGACTGAGGGAGAGAGAGAGAGAGAGAGAGAGAGAGAGAGAGAGAGCGGGAGAGGTTATTGCTGGAAAGCGTGAAGACAATAATGCAAACTGACACTTCAGAAATGAGATGCCGGTTGCCTTGGCAACAGGCCCTGGGCTAGGGGCTACCGTGAAGGGGTGAGGATGGGTGAGGGTGAGGGAGTGCGGGTGAGAAAGGGCTGCAGAGAGGGCTGAGATAGTGAGTAAATTATGTTTGATTAGAAGCGCAATCATTGGGAAAGAGCCGAGAAAAGCCTGTGGTGACGCGTCCATACATCGGGGAAATTACGGGAATGTGCGAGCATGTGCCGCGGTAAATGGACAGATGTGTCCTTTAGGATCCCCCAAGTACTTTCACAGGTAATGTTTGCCTAAAGAAGCAACGAACCTTTTTTTTTTCCAGGCTACACAAAAAACAAACAAATAGCCTGTGGTTTAATCATGCTCCGTGTCGCAAGGTCTCCGCAGCGAGGCATCGCAGAACTGCTTTGCGGTTACTTTCTTCATCGAAAGTAGCTCAAATGAAAATTTCATTTTAATACATGTAAGAAATGTCGAGACAACGCTTATGACACGATAAATATGATGCACAAATGTAGGTGTATAGTGTGAAGTATGTACTCATGCATTAATGAATATTGGACATAACTCGGTTTGGGTCCTTTAAATCCGCCTATTCAGCGAGAACACATTTAAGCCAAAGCTATAATGCAACGTGATCTTAAATATTTATCACAGGCCATATGTATACTTGAGATTGTTTACATTAATAGCAGCCGATGGCAGTTTTCTATGTAAATACATGGTACAGTGGCGTCCTGAGCGGAGAGATAAGTCACATGCACTCTCTTGTGTGTGTTGTGATTCAAGCGTCTCTATTTCCTTTTGTGGTGGCACACTCATGTCCGTACACGTGCGTCCCTCCCTATGAAACATTTAGAAAGCAAGATTTCACAAGCTGGTGGACACGCTACTTTTTCTCGGTTCCACATTCTGACATGTTTGACCTGTCACCTGCACGTGCTGGTAGAGCAGGATCCTTGACAGAACCATACACCAGATCTATGCACAGCACAGTTATGCTGACAATGCAGGCTATGCCAACAAGCGGTGATGGCCACCATGCAGGCAGGGACATTTCAAGACTCCCTGGGGGCCCCAGGCAAAAAAATAAAAAAATAACTAAAAAACAATCAGGGGGTTCCTGAACGTGTCATTGCAGTGCCCCCTCATGGTAAGTCATTTAAGGGGCGTTCAGGTTGTCCTTGTTGTGGACCAATGTAAACAGCCGTCTTTGGGGGCCCCCCCTTCGAGCTCGGGGCCCTAGGCAATTGCCTAGTTTGCCTGCCCCGTTGTGACGCCTCTGCATGTAGGCTGCAAGTGTGTGCGTAGCTCGGTACCAAAGTTTTAAAAACACACATTTATGACGAGATGTGACACACTGACAGTAAAACCAAACTGCCGGTGACATGAGACATTTCGTATTTGTGCCGGATTATGTGTTTATTGTTTGCTCTCCTGTTAACTGAGTCAATGTATTCTGCTGTACTTCTAAATATGGGAGAAGTATTTGGTAAAACAACACGAAGAGGGGTGGAGGTTTTTCCATACCAGATGCTGGTGCAACATCCACAGGCTGGGAATATCCTATTTTCTGTATTTTCTATATGAAACAAGCATGCTACATATAAGAGTTGATTATTATATTTCCATAAATTATTGTTTCATACAGCAGCCTCCGCCACATGAGAATATGGATAAATACACACTGATATCTGCAACATTGTTGTGAGCTATTGTGGAATTATCATAATCGAATGGCCCTTTATACCTTTATAATTGAATGCTGTTTATACCTTTATCCTGAATACTTCTTAAACCTTTCTATCACCAAGTTACTCACTATATAGTTTTCCTGCTAAATGATCAATGAAGTATTCACCAACTTGCCCACATTCCAATGAAGGTATTTATGGTGTTTCACAAACCAGACATTAGGGGGGCCATAACATATGCAATAGGTTTCGTAAATAGTTACCAATTACAGTAGTTAAGTTAACTTATTCAACGGTAACTGATTGACAGGATATTGGACAATGATAGGACAAGAAAGCCACATTGGGCATGGACATGGGCTAAGACCTCCAATCAAGAACAAGACAACACCCGAACTGGAAATCAAATGTAACACAAAGAAACAGTGTTACTCTGTGGGATCTGTTAGGGAGGAGACAGTAACTGCCTGTCTCTTTCTTATCAGTAGCACAGGATACCCCTCAGCTGAGTGTGTGTGTGTTACAGATCATATCACAGCTTTTTGATGAATAACCTTTAATTGAGAGAAGTTTCCGGTTCATCCTTGTTTCGACTCTACTTCCAAAATAAGAACACAACGCTATTACTCTTTTTTTTTTAGTGAGAGCAAGTATATATGCTGTATGTGTATAAAACATCTTATCCAAAAATACCTATTGTCAGGTAATCCTGACAAAAAACTCTGGCTGACTAGTTTCAGCAATGAATGTATGGAGTGTAATCAAAATTACTGGTGTGATTTTATTTATGATCTTATTGTATAGAGGAATATGATACACACTTAGTACTATCAATTAATTGTTATTGGACTTTCCATTCAATTTGATGTAGAACATTTTCTCTTCTCTGTTCCCTTGACAGTTGTGCTCCAGTGGTTTGATAAAATGTTAGGGATGGCAAAACAACGGGCAAGGGACTGCAGGGATACGTTACAGAGCGTGTGCTGCAGAGTGCAGAGGCAACCAGTAATGTTTTTATACAATATTATATTTGTTCATTTTAAACGATGCTGCACTACATGATATGTGGCCTGAGTGTGGGACATTTTTAATTTAGACAGTGTGTGCTACTTTTCAGGCAGCACAATGGCGCTGTTGTCATCGTTTTTCAGCTTTACGCAACACACGTCCACTAAAATGAGCAGCCAGTCGATTTGGTTGCCTAACCTTTCGTAAAAGATGGATATGGAGAGATTGCAGTTCTTCACTGCCCTGTCATGTTCAAATGCTGCATATGCAAAATAAGAATCTGCTGCTGAACATTTGTCTGGACCGTTCCTGAGTGCAAAACCAAAGGCAAAAACTACCAAACGAACAAAGGGAAACAAAAACTTGGCAATGGCCCGGTAAGGGGCTTGGATCACTTGGTCTCACGTGGCAGAGAGGTGAAGACAAAACGCCACAAGTCAAGGGGAGCCAGGTCTGTTTGTACCCGAGGTAACAGGTGGAGACAATCAAGACACTAACGATGGCAGGAAGTAAAGGGATCTGAAATGAGAGACAAGAGGTAAGTACAAATGACTGGAAATAAGGCCTTGAAAATAAGAATGTTGACTTGTCAAGTGAGCGAGCATGACTTAATATACAAATATTTAAAGATAAACTATGGATGGCCTGTGTGTGGCTTGTGTAACCCTTTCCCTGAATGGACTTTATTTCCAAAAGAACAAAAACATGGCGATGAGGTGTGGTTGCCCGTGGATGTATTGCCCGGGAATTTAATATTCAATTATGATATTTACCCCCACATAAAAAAAAAACATTGTCAATTGCTTAGAAGTTTTGCATATTGATTTATAGGGTGACCATGTAGCAGCAGGAGAGCAAAAATGAAAAGCCTGATTTGAGGACACTGTTGCAGTTTTAGGATCATGTAGACGCTTCGTGCAGGGCAAACGATAAGCTGCATACAGCTGCTATTGGCACTTATAAATACTAATCGACAATGAACAGCAGTGTGAAACACATCTCAACATGTGACAGGCACACTGTACTGTCACACTGGCAAGCGACGTGTGAACATTTCGCAGGCTTGCACTGTAAGACGTGTAATTATGCAGCGGTCCAGGAGGACGCCGTCATTACGCACCTGGTCCGTTTAGAGTGCTGACGGCATGTCACCATTGTGTTGTTTACTCGACAATCGACAATCTAACTACCCGGGAGACAAAAGAGGGACCGTGCAAAGTGTTCAGATTAACATTATGAGCCGTGTGGCCAAATGAAATCCGTGCAACATGTTATTGAAAACTGTCTTCACCTGGTTTCCCCCGTAGCAAGGATGTGCAGAACAGAGGCGACGACGAGTTTGAGGCTGTGAAGGAATGGCACCCGCAACACTGTTAGAGCTCCTAACCTTTGATTTGCTGCATTGGAACCCTTTCCAATCCCATTCAAAGTGGAGTTGAAGGAGTCCTGCTGTCACTTCAATTAAAATGTGCAAACAAACGGCCACGGAAGTCAATCTGAGGCAAATGTATAGAATTCTCCAATTTTCCGATTTGTTTGAGCCCTGCACATGGCATTTTGCATATATTTCAGAGTAAATATTATCCTAATCATGTGTACAAAGTTTTTTAATGAATTGTGTCTCGCCTCCACCAGCACTGCACCGTTGCGCACACGTGCAAGCCACATTGTAGTACACGTATGTGCACATGCACGGACACACACACGCACGCACACACACACAGGCAGCAGAATTTAATGCGATAGGGAAGTGAAAAATGATTAACCCCGGGTCAGCTCTCAGCCTCAATCTCGGCAGCGCTCAAAGAACATCCTCGCCTGATTTACACTCGTCATGTTCCACAGCACACATTTGCATATATTTATTAAATTCACCACGCGTTGGAGAATAAAATATAACAGGGTGGAGGGGGGGGGGCGGGGGTGGGAGCGCGAGGCAAGGAGTGGAGGAGGGGAGCGAGGGAGCGGGTTATTTAAAGGAGGCGTGTTTCTGATAGATTTGCCTTTCATTCATATTCATTTGCTTTCTCTTTGCCTCTATCTCCCCCTCACTCTCTCTCACTCTCTCTCTCTCTCCCTCTCTCCCTCCCTGTTTTTTGTTCATTAGCATGGAGGTCAGCGCAGGCATCAGATGCGACTGCTCAACGCTTTAGGGAAAACATTGCTGTTGGTCAGCCTATTGAATTGACCTTGTTATCATTGTGACAGACTGTGTTATTTATCAGTTAGTTAGATAAGGCTGCATGGAGGACGGTGATAGTCCGCCACATGAAAATGAGTCTCGATAGTGACTCCGCAGTGACAAACGCAGCCCCGGGCTGTTTTCACATGTGCTCACTAAACTCAGCTATCTGTAAAAAATATAAAAGCTATACAAAGCTAGAAGGGAGAACGACCTGTCTTTGAGGATGAATTAATATATATTTTTTTTTACTTGAGCTCTGAAGACATCTCTATTTTTATTTTCTCCAATTTTTTGTGTGTGTTTAGCAGTGTGGCTCTTGGGAGGTCATTTGACTGGTCCACCACTCTGGTCCAGAATGAGCAAAATCTTGATAGCAATTGGACCCATTGCTATCAAATTGGCTGAAGGTATTCATGGACCCCTGAGGATTCATCCTCATGACCTTGGCGGTGCCTTGACTTTTTCACCTACACCTCCATTAAGAGAAGTGTATTGTTTCGATTGAATTTGGTTATTCACATATGTTGGGTGATGGCCATAAAACCTGGCACATACACCGATGTTCTCCTTTAATAACTAAAAAACTTGACTTTAATAACTTAGCTGAGTGTAATGTGAATATGTGTTTACGGAAACTGAACCCCTATATTGTGGCCTTCACCTTGGCTTATATACAAAGCACAACAGATGCCTATTAAACGGTGTCATTACATTAACACGAGCAAACAAGATGTTTTTCATTCTGGAAGCAAGTTGACTCTGTGAATTAAAAAAAAACACTTCCACCCACTCTCCCTGTGGTGATCAACAACCGGTTGTCTTGGTTGTCTTGGTTGCCGCTTGCGCTTTTATTTTCTCTTTTTCAGAATTTGAGTTGGACTGCGAATGCTGACAAAAGGGGGCGAATCATCACGGAGTTTGCTCAAAAAGTTGAAACCGGCCAAGTAGGAAAACATCCTAAAAGCCCCCACTTCCACATGCTCTCTATCCCACTTTACCCCCTCCACACGCGCACACGCGCACACACACCTACACGCACGCACGCGTGCGCGCGCACACACACACGCCCCAACTGATGTGAGCAGTCATGGCAGGTGAGATCAATAGGGCTGAAACCTGTCCCGAGCTTTAATCCATCAGTGGTGAGCTGGGAGGAGAGACAGGGCAAGGAAGCCATCACTCATGCTCAGACCAGAGCCAAAGGGGCCTCGGGTCTGCTAAATGGGCATCTGAAGGAGAGAACACTGTCAACCGGCGTCTTTCTTTCACTCAAATGTATGTTATGCTTTTCATAATTGAATTCTGATTTCCTATCGATCGATCTATCTATCTATCTATCTATCGATCTATCGATCTATCTATCTATCTATCCATCTATCTATCTATCGATCTATCGATCTATCTATCTATCTATCTATCTATCTATCTATCTATCCATCTATCTATCGATCTATCTATCTACATTTACACACATACACAAGTACATACAGTATATAGATATAAACATATCTATATATATATATATAATTGTGTATGCGTGTATAATAAAGCCAACAGACTCCACAGGCACAAACAAAACACCCAACAAAACACTGGACAAACTAAACAGCCCTGGTGGGCTGTCTGCCATGAGGGCCTGCCTCCCTGAAAGGCCCCTGTCTGATAGGTAGTAAAACAATTGGCAAGAGGGATGTGAATCGCTCTCTCACTCTTCGTCCGTCCATCTCTCGCTCTCTCTCTCTCTTTCACACGCACACACACACACACACACACACACACACACTCTCTGAGAAGCGGTGATGGCAGAGGACCAGCAGTGTATGCCAGTGCACGCAGTGGGACCACTGGGCATGCTGGGACCAGCCTCAGGAGTTAAGACTCGCTGAACTACAGCTGCAACCAACCCAGCCGCTGCCAGAGCTGGAGAGTGGCCCTGGGATACACGCAGTGACACACTGCTACGGATACACAGGAAAACATACGCAGCCCACCGTCTCACACACACACACACACACACAAAGGCGTCTGTCTGGTCCTGTGCCATATGTCTCAGCTGTGCCAGCATTGCCACCCCCCTCGGGCCTGGACCTCCTGCATATGCCACCCCTCTCCACTCTCTCGTCTCCCTCCTCCTCTTCTCCTCCTCCCTGCCGGTAGCCTTTGTGGGCTAATTAGCGGTGAAATTGGTGAATTGCAGGCTCAGGCACACACACACACACACACACCCATACACACACACACACACACACACACACACATCCATACATACATACAGTCGGTGAATTGCAGGCTCAGGCACAGCGGTGCAGATACTTCAGCATAGCCGAGCACCACTTCAGCGCTGAAAAGCTTCTGAAATGGGCCACACAACACAAAGACAGGAGAGGGGAGGAGAAGAAGGACATTGGGGAACGGAAGGAGGGAGTACAAGTGAACACAGAAGAATATATTTGCGTCGGTTTTCTCCTTCCACTCGTATATACTTTTTAAATAAAGTTTTAAATCAGGACTTTTTCCCATCCCACCTAGTCATCCCCCAGGCTTCCTGTGTTGGAGGGGTTGCCTGACGCTCACCTGTGTGCCACCACCTCGGATTCTCTTTCTTTGATAGAGTGAGAGCGAAAGGGAGCTTGCAGTCTCTAATGATTTCTGTGATGGACGACACTCATTCCATCATCCCTCCATCCCACCCACGCCCCATAAATTACCTCTCATATTAACAGGCTGTATTAAAACCATGCAACGTGTTAGAGCTCTCATTTAAAATTAATAAGTGGCAATTATGGAGGGAGGGAATCTGATGAGGAAATCGGGGAGGCTGAAAAAAAAAGAGTCCACTGATGGGGACGGGGGCGGTGGGGGGGGACCAAAATGAAAAGAATCAAGATGTAGAAACATTGGAAGAATCTGGAAGCGCCGCAACACCCTTCATGTGGAGAAAAACAGGAAGGGGAAAAACATGGATAGAATAGTTTCATCCGGCAGGCGTTTGGATTGCCTGATATTAGAGTCGCAGAGACAACATGGCTCCCCAGCTGAGCATGGAATGAGAAAAGTGAGTCAATGACAGGAGGAGAGTGAGATTGTGGTATTTGTCTGGAGCTCGGTGCTGGCACTGAACGGATATCAGAGCGCACGACAAGCAAATTAATAATAAATGACTCCACATCCTTTACTCTGCATAGTCACCTCAGTGAAATGTGTCTAGATAAACCGCGATCTTTCTTCTCTTCCTGCCTTATCCGTCAGCCAAGGTGAACAGCGAACTATTGGTCTTAAATGATTGCCTCGTGTTTTGCCGGCAATTCTATCCGCAATGGGAACAGCGTACTGACTGAGATGATACTGCGAGAAGTCGAGCGATGAAAACAAAACAAAAAAGACGGGGACAGACAAACTAGTTTGGAAAGAAAAGCAAAGCAAAAAGAAACACGCTGTTTGTTGCAAACATCCATCAGGCCAAACTTATGTCCCATCACTGTCCAGGTTTGGTTGGTTTTGGTGAACTATAAATAAAGTACAAACAACAAGTCAACAATGTCTCCCAAACCCTCACCAAGTGCTGCAAGTGCCTAAACATGGCGATAAAAAAACATTATTTTCACTTTCTCCCTCATACATATGCATACTATGCCTGAAAATGCAATACTGGTGGTATGATATCCCCTCTGAATGCAGAAGGGATATCAGGCAGAACGGAGGACCCAAATCCTCAGACAGGGGGATTCCATCCTATGGCCATCGGTGGACCGGGAATCCAAAAAGACGGGCTGAGGTGCAAAGTGGAAAGGAAGAGCTCAGAAGCTGTTTAAAATAAATAAAACTGTGCGCTGCGGAGCATACTGTGCCCTGAGCGGTCAGTGAAACTCTGTGTTTCCGCACAGTAGATGATGAGGAATCAGTGAAAGTAGATATTGCATAAAAGTGTGCTATGTGGGTCGGTGGAGGAATGTGCGCGGTCAATAGGCGCGGGATCTTATAGTAAGTAATGGACAGGAAAATGCACAGCTTGTTTGTGATAAAAGGCGCAGGAGCTCTTTTCATCTTTAGATCATTTTGACATCCATCCTCTCCCATCACCACTTTAGACGCGGTGTGCTAGAATAATTGAAGCGGAAGCACGTGTCGTCTCCTGAACTGTCCTGCTCGTCTGTCTTTGGCCGCACGGGCCCCCCGGGGACACATTAGTCTCTTAATGCTTTGTCATCACCACAGGTTAATGGAGCTCACAGCAGTCTGTTAAAAACAATCCTGATCAATAACGCAGTATGTGCCGACCGGGATAAGTTCCAAATATGGAGCGAAGCCACTTTTTGGGGTTTTCGTTTCCTTTCTTTCAATATGAGTGACAACTGGGCAGGAATATTTCGAAAAATGGAGTGCATGGGAGCAAGCGGCCTTCTCAGCGAGTGTCCATCGCCACTGCACCGTTGCTCACGATGCGTGATGTGCACAAGATATGTTTTCGATATAATATTAAACCGTTCAAACACATACGCTGCAGCACACCTGTGGCACCTGTGAAGGTCTTTCAGGAGAAGAGTTTCTTTTTTTTCTAGATACACATGAACATGACATGCGGAAATCTGGATAAATTCAATACGGGGAAAAAAAAAAATGAAAAAAAATGAATTATACATATCACACGAGAAAAATGGAATCATAGTTAAAAGCAGAAATAACAAGAACGCCATTGAATGGATAGTAGGTGAAGGTTTACCCCTTATTGGTGTAAATCATTATTTTAATTGTCATTAAATGTTATGACATCATTGTGCAGGGTCACGATGATTGATTCGTCACTATGCCAAATAGACAGTGGTGGGCCAAATACTATCTTGAAACTACTGAAGCATCTGGGTCCTAGTTAGCACTTCTGCAAAGTCAAACTCATCAAGCAACATAAGGTTAGAGGTTGACAATCAACACTGTGAAAACAGCCAGTAAACAAGCCAACACTTGCACAAGCAGGACACGTAGAAGACCACTCCGGCACGCACTCGCGCACACGCGCGCGCACGTGTGCGCAAACGCACACACACACACACGCACACACTGCTACCCGCCCTACATCATTATTTCTTTCTTCCTCTCCATCTCCAGCAGAGTGAGTCTCTGGTCTGACTCGGAGTGTCTGGCACCTTTTGCCTAAATCTGGCTCCGAGAGGGGGCCACGCTGAGGGGGTAACGTGAACTTAATAAAGGAAGGAAGGAACCAGGGGCCAGGAAGACAAAGTGTGAACACCCTTCCCAACACCAGAGCCCCCTCACACAAACCGTGCAGAGGGAACCGTGGCTAATTGTTAGGTGTGCCTGTGTGTGTCTGTGTGTGTGTGTGCGCGTATCAAAGCCTTCTCTCTAGCCTCAAATATTTCGCTCACCTCAATAGGCGAAGCAGCGGTTTGTAATGCAAGCGTGTCTTTAAAGTATTAAATGCGACATTCGCATCATAACACATGCAGCTATTTACATATTTGCATTTGCGTCTGCATTTGAACTTTGACACTAAAGTTGAATCCAATCTAATCGCATCTTATATTTCTTTTACTTTTTACCACCCTTCATCTTGCAAAATACATGTTTCTTCTGATATTTACGTTTTTGTCTCGCCTCCCTCCTTCTTTTCTTTGTCTTTGTTTCACTCCCTCCTGCCGCTATTCTGCCCTCTCACCTCCATCCAATACACTAGGACAAGTCTCTTTATTTCTCATTAGAGCATTTTGACAGTTAATGAGTGGACCGGTGTGGGTGTGTGCGAGTGTATGCTTTTGTGCGAGCTCTGTCTGAGACTCTGCGCGGCTACTGGGAAAGTGAAGGAGGGAGACAGATACACAGACAGACAGAGAGAGAGAGAGAGAGAGAGGGAGGGAGGCAGGGAAGGAGGGAGGGCGGCGGGAGATAGCGGATGGGGGTGAAATTCATGTTGATAAATCATGTGGTCAGTAGCACAGGCCTATGTTTATCTCCTGCTGTCAGTGGAGTATGGTGCCAGAGATACCACTCGCACACATTCAAAAACACACGCTCAAAAACATACACACACACACACACATCAGCAAGGGCGACGGTGGACTGTTGTTCCCTGAGATTTCTTGCTTTCCCTCTTTTCTGCGTCCCCCTCCGTTGCCCCCGATCCCTTCACCATTAAGGGGAGGTATTTTTTTTGTTGCTTTGGCCACCCACCCCTCTCGAATCCCTTCGGTCAGCTGTTTGTGCTGATTACTGGTTGACTAATAGACTTCAAACCGCTCTCCCCCTCTTTCTCCCTTTTTAATATTTCTCCCCATCAAGGACATTGGTAATCCATCACTCTCCATGTGCGCAAACACGTAAAATGACCACATTTTTTGTGTGAGCTTAAAAGCCTGCCCGTTTTCCGTGTAGCGTTCTTTGCATTTTGTGTGTGCATTTTACGCCGCTTTTTGATTTTTTCGTTTTCTGGTATGGATGGGTTCCGGCGGGAACATGTGTCAATTCTTGGGCAGATGCTATTGAGCATATTTTGTGGGCAAAAGATTTCGGTATCAACACACTGACTGCAACTCTTTCTGCATAGAACAATAATGAATAATGAACAGACCCTATCATTCTATTAACATTGGTTGTATCTTTATCCATACACCGGTGACATAAGGGTACCATAATAGATTTGCAAAATCTGAATCTGAAACTTTGCCGCAGATACATTAGTACGAGCCATCATAGCTTTTTTTAAACGACTAAAGTGTCTAAAGTGTGATTGCTGCCATAGCAATTCATAATACACTGGATTTATATTGTTAATTATGCACTTTGATCATATAAAACATTATATACAGTAGATGACATTCTGTAAATGACAATATGGCCTCATTTACACTTTTGCCCTTCCTCTGCTTCGAGATGTAGCTACAGTCCATAGCGGGATTCTTCAATCGGATGAAAGCTAATAAGGTAGGTGAAATGATAATGTTGGAAGTATCAGTCACTGTGGAGAGATATGCTTGTTCGGTGGAATTTAAATAGAAACTGGCGTGAAACCTGTGAAGCAGGATGCTGTGGCGAGTCAGTTGAATAGCAGGAAGTGCTGTACTCAACGCTGCTCTTAAATTAAAACAATGGATCGAATGACAAAAGAGCAGACACACCAGTTGGAGACTTGGAGGGTGATTTTTACAGCTATAGAAACAGATATTGAGTGCTGCAGGGATGTCCTCGGCGTTAGCACCACGCCCCCCCCCCCCTCCCCCCCCCAAAAAAGATTTTTGCATTGGCTTTTTCCACCCCCCCCCCCAAAAAAAGATTTTTGCATTGGCTTTTTGGCATAGTTTGCATCGTATGCCTGACATCACAAAGTTGGACACAAAACGTGTTTAGCCAACATATTGGGCATTTTTTTTACAGAATATTTGAACGCTTTTCTGTGGGAGGAAAAAGGGGTGGAAAAACAATAATATCTGATCCCTACATCCTCATCTAACCTCATCTCCCTACTGTCCCTGTTCAAATGAAAACTGCCACAAAAATAATGTGATGATGTGTTGTTTCAGAATAAATGGCCCACTACTATCACTTAGATGGCGCAGTTTGATAACATTTTAAATGCTGGCTCCAACCGAACCACTTTTCTGCAATGAGCCTACAACAAAATTATAAACACACATTTTTCTCATTATATGTAATGATACTTTAATGTACTTACTTTATTCACTGAACATTGTATTGGCCGTCTTTTAACAGTTTAACAGTATTAGGATATCGCTGCAAAACAGTGGAGCACTACCTCTGCACAAGCTTGCGACAACATGTTGTTCCATTGTCATAGATGTTCTATTGCGCGTACATGTGTTGCGCGTACATGTGTGTTTCACCGTATGCCCATTGTTCATTTCATTTCATCCTCATTATGTAGAATGTGTGCATTTACACGTGCGTGCGTGATGACACATGCCTGTGAGTGTGGGCTCTCGCGCTCGTGTTTGACAGTTGGGAGTGTCGCCGTGACACTGTGGCCTCCGTGAAAAGATGTGAGCCATGGTCAATGTGTGTGTGTTTGCATGCGTGTGTGTGTGTGTTCTGCAACAGGCCAGTGGGAAGAGAGACAGATTGCGTTTTAACAGCCATCGCTGTCATCTCCAACAGCTGTCTTCTTCCCATTCTCCATTCAGAGGGCCTGTGTTTGCATTGTCTCCCTCGTGACCTCCCTTCAAAGACCTACTGAAGAGAGAGAGAGAGAGGGGGTGGGGGGAACAAGAGACAGAAAGTGAGTGTGGAGGGGAAAATATTAATAAAAAAAAAAGGAAACTGAGACAGACCTTTAGACATTGGAGACTCTAAGAGGGAAAAAAAATGCAAATGGAGAAGAAGGAAAAAAAAAAAAAAGCAACGTAAGGAAGCGGAGAGATGAAATGAGAGAGGGTGATGCCCCGGTGCAGTCCCCCATCTCTTCTGCCATCCCTCTCAATTTCTTCTCTCCGTCCCCACTGGTCTGAATGTACCGTGCGCTCCCTCCCTGTTGCGGCTGCTCCACGGTCGCCACCTCTCCGCCCACCCTGTATCCCCCTTCCTCCCGTCTTGTATCTCTCCTCCCGCTCTTCCCTCTGCCTCTCCATCACCCCAGCCACGCTCCTCCACCCCTCCGCTGTCTCTCTCCCATGTTGTCTCTTATCGGGCAGAGGGGAGATAAGGCCGCGCTATCTCGCGGTGCCAGGGCTTTGACATGACGCTTTAATGCATAATAAGTTCACTCATCTTTTAATCAATGCGGCCGAATGATGAATTTCTGAAGGGTTAACAGTCAGTCATTGGCAGGTTTCGAGCTAAACACACAACGATAAGGTCTGCCTTGGAATCAGATAACAGGGTGTTGGATTTTGCACAGACAAGTATGCAATTCACATGCGCGTATGTGCAGTCGCCGTCAGATTCTTCGGCAAAGCATTGTCTCTCTCAGCATTTTCATATCAAATACGGGTGAAAAATGTGCTTCGCTTTAAATCCTTTTGATTTTGTTGCGGTTTTGTTGATATGAATGTAATCCGTTTAGATCTCTGCTGTTTAATTTCTGGTGGATGGTGAAGAGAGCTCATGTTTTTTTTGTTTTTTTGTTATTATTATATTCAATTTTATTTGTAAATATGTATGTACATTTGAAAACAATCTTTAAAACATATTAAATGTAATGTAATATTTTCAAATTGGGACGTTGCCCTTCAAGGGCTTCACAACATACCATATTTGAAAAGTGGTTCTGATTTTTGCTTTTTTTTTTTGCCAATTGAGTGCTCACGAGCTGTGACAATAAATACAGAAATAATCTCAGGATCAGGTAAAGATTAGACCGAGGAGGAATTTAAAGTCAAACTGAAAAAATCTACTTTAACGAGTAAATGTTCTCGTCGTTTTTTTTTTGTCCATCTTGTCAAAAATGTTATTGAAAAAAAATTGATGATTAAAAATATTTGTTTTCGTCGGAGAGCAGTGTTCTTCGATTACTGGTTATTTACCTAGCGCAGTACCTCTGTGGGTGAACTAAACAACACTTTACTTGTTCCTTCACAAAAGCAAAGGAAATGCTGTGTTCTGTTTATTCATTGTACATCCATAAGTGCACAGGCTGCAAAGGCTACACCAAAAGGCTAAACCGAAACTAGAGGGTATGATCTACCAAGGATTTTCTTGGGCCACCAGCTAGCAACAGGGCGGCAGTGGGACACGAAAATGATCTCGTAAGTATTTTACCTTCGAACTTTCAAGGCCTGCCTTCTAGTTTTTTGTGGGCAGGTGGGCTGCTGGATATTTTGGTGGGGACGAAGCCTCGTGGTTACATTTGGATGTGTGTCCTTGGGAAACGTTAGTTGTGCGACGTCATTATCATTTTTGGCATTTTGTCATTTTAAAATATTGGTTCTCCAGATGGCAGTAATCCTGGGATAGGTCGGGTCCGGTAGGATCCCGTTGTTTCTCTGGGATGAAAGGATGTATTTGTCGCCTGCACGAAGGAGTCTCTGATAAAAAAAAAGGTACAAGATGCTCAGTCACTCATTCAGCTTACTTAGTGCTGCTACATTGTGTTAGTTTAATCTTGGTGGTGGGAAGGTTGCCCATATCAGTATCATTTTGATGCGTTTGTCTGGACGCTGATTTATAAACATGAATATGACAACAACAGGTTTGCATCCGTTTTCATATTACTTTGAATGCTCTTATTAAGCCATGAAAAGCATGTCATATCATCAATACTTTCTGAGGCTGCCAGATTTACTATCATCATGCTTTATGTTTACCTTACACAAGTGAGTCCAATTTGACTTTTAGGTTTGCAGATGAGGTCTTGAACTGAGGGGATTAGAACTGCCTCCGACACTGGTCAGCCTTCCCGGCTTTCCGTCCAAAACCACCCAATCTGCCTTTCGCTCACGTTTCTCTCCTCCTCCTCTCTTTTAACAATCTCCTCCCTCCTTCCTCGTCCGCGCTCCAGTCAGCCTCCCTCGTCCTCCTCCTCCTCTTCCTCCTCTTGATGGTTAGTTCACGGGTCACCCCGGTGACAGGGCCTGAGTTGGGAGATAAGACGAGGCCAGAATGGTATTACTACACGCGGCACTCTGAGAGGTGACACCGGGGCGGCAGCTGGATGAAGAGAAGGGATGAAACGGGGGGAGAGACTGCGCAGCGGAGGTGGGGGCTAATCTGCCGTCGTTTGAAGTAATAATACATTCTTGATAATCATCGCTACACACGGGGAGAGGAGGAGGACACACACACATACACACGTGGCGGCTGCACACAAAGACAGAGACAGACGGAAACAACAAACAGAAAATACAGAAAGACCCTGATTCTTATTCTCTCCCCGTCTCTCACTGTAAATCACAGCTCTCTGTACTCCTACCCAGCCGCTGCCCCTCCCTCCAATCCTGTGTGGATATCAGGCTGGTGCAGAAGGGCTCAGCCCAGCTGATAGCAGGTCCTCTGGGGGTTGGGGGTGGAGTACTGAAGGGTGAGACATGGGTGGGTGGGGGTGGCGGCAGTGGTGTGTGTGCGTGCGTGCGTGTGTGTGCTTGCGTGAGCGTAGGTGCGTGTGCGTGTGTGTGTGTGTGTGTGTGTGCGTGCGCGTG
This sequence comes from Colistium nudipinnis, assembly GCA_016785305.1. Lineage (NCBI taxonomy): Eukaryota > Metazoa > Chordata > Actinopteri > Pleuronectiformes > Rhombosoleidae > Colistium > Colistium nudipinnis. The sequence goes on from JAFBJU010000091.1 coordinate 274,778, forward strand.
TGCGTGCGTGGAGGGGTTTGGGAGCAGCAGCTCAGGGACTAGGTGGCTTACTCTGCTCTCTCAGATATGGAGGTCAGGGGTTAGCCTGGGCGGCGTGGCCGGCGTGCTGCAGAGGGCCAGCACCGGTGTGTGCCTTTGTGTGCGCGTGTGTGTTTTCACTCTCCGTGTCCTTCACAGTACACCAAGATAATAATAAGCCCCCCCAAAAAAATCTTAATGTGCATCCTCTGATCGAGCCTCGGCGGGTTGTGCGCGGTTACAGTGGTTAGCTCGGCGGACGAGTGTGCGCGCAGGTGGAAAAACTCATAAAGAGAAATTGTCCTCTTTTCTTCTTTTTTTTTTCCACAGAGTGATTGTAGAAATATAATCAATTCAGGGGACACTTCATTTCGTTGCAAAATGGCAATTTGACCCCTGCCGAGAGCGGGTCTGTGTGACAGTGAGTGGCGTATTGTCACAGGTGTAGAAACGCTACCGAGCCACACGCCAGCATTAAAAAGACAGAAAGCAATTTCCCTTTGTTTGGTGTCCACTCGCTTCCTGCTCTCGCTGGGATTTGATAACACTGGGCGGAAGTTTGCCAAAAATTAATGAAGATTTGTCTTGTGATTCTTCTTCAGGGTGTGAGAGGCTTTAAGACAAAGATTAGTCTCTACTACCTACCTAAGCGTGACGTCGAATGTTCGGCGGTTGTCTGAATTAAACAACAAAACACTTTGCTAGCCATCCAGCGCCCGGCATCACTTGTGGTGCTTTCTGACTGGACGCCCCAAATTGGTCAGACGACACCTTTGTCAGTGTTTTTCCAAAATCATTACAGATCACAGTTGCAGAATCACTTTCTGATCCGACAGCAATCGTGGTTATGATTGGTTGAGTTTATGTAAAAACAAAAGCAGGGAGATAAACAGCTATCTCCTGTTTCAAAGTACATGCATTCATATATCCATACATACTGTGCACCCATACATCTTAACCTTCTACCATTGCAGACTTCTGACACATCATTGTTTGTTTTCAGTGGGCACTGTCTAGTTTTTCCAGCAGACAAGGCTGCCCTTGTGATAGTTACTGTCTACGAATCGCATGAGATAGTTCATTCCTCTGTGCCACAGATCTCCATCTTTCATAAACTGTTGAATAGCCTTTTTAGCTCAGCCTCATTTCCAAATGAGAATGGAACAACAATACAAAGTCCTTGATTACATTCAATAGCAATCTTTTTTTGGTACCACCATTTTAAATTCTCACTGTACATCTAAAAAAACATATTGTGGTTGTGTTCAATAAACCGATCATAGTCCGATAGGGGTGAAGCAACAAAAACACTGGGTGTGGTCTGGGACATTTTAGGATTAAGGTGAATGGCAATGAAAGAACGAATGAAAGGAGGAGAAAGAAAAACTGGACTAATTGGGCTGAGAATTTAAACAAGAGCAGAACCCAATTTGCACGACCCAGACATAAAGTGCAAAGAAAACTCTTGAATCAAAACAAAACTAAAGAGGCTCATACAGAGGATAAGGTAAAAGAGACAAAACAAAGCGCTCACAACGAGGACACACAAAGTACAACAAAACATCTCCAAATCACTCTGACAGAGTAATCAAAAGGCAAAAAACTCTAAACTTCAAAAACAGGAATAAAAAAAAAAAAGGAACTCTGCAATGGCTTGATAAAGGGCTTGGGCTACTTGGTCTCACACAGGGGAGGAGAGGAAGTGACAACAAGAAGAATGAAGCCAGCTCTAGTTATACCTAAGGTAACAGGTGGAGACAATCAAGGGCGAAGCAGACACTAACGGTGGCGGGAAAACACACAAAGGCAGGAAGTGAAGAGATGTGAAGAGATGGGTAAGTACAAAATAAAACAGGAAGTGAAAGTGACTGACAGTGACTGAGGAGACTGGACATAAGACCTGTTGACTTGGTATGTGAGCGGCAAGACACGACTAAAAATAAATCACTGACAAACTTGACGAGACCTGACAGTCAAGACCAATTCATATCCCGATTATACCGAGTTGAGCGTTTGTCTGTGATTTTTCATCCAAACATCCCACAGGATCCTCCACAGTAAACCATAAATATAATGATACGTCTTTAGTTGTTCTTTATATCGGAAAATGTATCTTCTGTGTGACATATAAGTGCTTAAGTAAAGTTGGGGCTTTCCAAATAACATTTCTGCACCCTAGGCGATGATGAGGATGGTTTCAGGGCAGGTGGAAGAAAGGAAGCTGGTCGCCCCGCTCATCCGGGTCCAAGTTGGAGCCTATGGTGTCCTTGGCTCTCTCCTCCCCACATCCAACATAGCTGTCCCTTATTATACGCCGGCTATAACTCTGCCACACTGAGATCGTTCAAGTCATAAAGGAAATTAATGTGGTTGTTGCGAATGGATGACAGGCCTGCTGAACTTCAGTCACCAGTGCCAGAGGATGACACTCTGCTGGCATCACATAAACCACCACATATCAGGTGAATGGCTTGTGAAATTAAAATACCCTGAAGAAAATGGTTCCGGGAGTAGTTTGCGAAAAATCATCTGCCAAATTTGTCAATTACAGAAGGGAAAGTTTCGGGAAGGAGCACTTACATGACCAATAAACGCAACACAAAGTCAAAATATTGTAATGTTTGAAAAGAAGACTCATCTTTGTTAGAGTGTTCATACAAAGCACTGATGTCGCCAAAAAGAATGCTAGAAAAAATAATAAAAATACAAATAATTACTCCTCTGGGCCTTTACAAAGTTTGAATGAGATTCAGATGGCTTAAAATGTTGATTACAAAGTAATCAACATTGACTATGTTTATATTTGGTCTATTTAAGGGCTTTTCGTTGCATTGCCACAAGTGGCCCCCGCATAGGAAAAATTGGCTACAAGGCTGAGTGATGGCACCGTATCCATATCATACAACATGTCAGTGAATGTGAAGTACATCGCTACCAGGGTAGCCTTATTACGTTAGCACTGCCGTCATAAGGTGAAGACGCTAATCCAATATGTATATAGATTGGGGTGCGGGATTGGTAAATACTAACGACGATTTAAAATAGTAACAAAATGCATCATCTATTCGTGTTCGAGTTATTTTTTTCAGTAGAAACCATTGCGCGTACATGTTTGGGAACTGACACATTCTGGAGAGATAAGATATTTTGAATTTTCCTTTTTTTCTCTCAGAGATTCAAAATCTCCCCCTGCTTTTTCCTCGTTCTCTTCTTTATTTCTTCCCTTTCCTCCTCTCTACATTGTCATCCACCTTCTCCCTTCCACCCTTATTCTCTCACGTCTCATAGTCCCTCTCTAATATACTATACTATTCTCCTTCTTCCTTCTATAGTTTTTCTAACCTGTCCCCCTTCTCTCTCCCTCTGCATCGCTCTCTCTTTCTCCCTCTCTCTCGCCATTTCAGTTCCTGCATTCTTATCTCTCTGTTGCCGTCCTCAGTAATTATTATTATGTGCTGCAGAGATAATTCGAAAGCTGGGAGGAGAGAGAGGAGAGAAAAAAGGGGATGAAAGAAACACTGGCTGTGGCTTCCTGGGCTGTGCTTCTCTTATCTGACCTTGGGCAGAGCCACTTATTGTTAGGCAAATCTCATGTGCAGAAAAAATGGAGTGAACGGCTGTGAGAGCGAGTGAGGTGGTGGGATGGTGGGGGAGAAAGGGGCGATGGTGGGGGGCATTGGAGAGAGGGAAAAGGAGGGGAGTGAGTGAGGAGGAGATGGATAGAGGTGGAAGGAGTGGCATCAGAAAAGCAGCGGGTAGAAAGAAAGAGCGCTTTGTGGAGCGATAGGAGGGACGGAATTAAAAAAAAAAGAGTGGGATAGAGGTGTAAAAATGCATAGAGAGGTATAAACTGGCAGACGGAAAGGCAGGCCAGAAGATATGGATGGATAAGGGAGAAAGAAAGGAGCAGAAGATGTGTTTTGTAATACAGAATATGAAAAATTGTGAAAGTGAAGTAGAAGGCGGGAGCGAAAAGGAAGAAAATATCCGTAAACAATAATTACAGCAAATAATTCTCAGGGAAACAAAGTGAGAGCATTTTAACAGCGATGGTGATGTTGGCATTTTTCATTGCCAACTGAAGTAGACTCTCTTGGGTTGTTCAAATAAACCCCTCAGCTGAAGAGGAGTCATATAAAATCAATTCACTTATTGTTTGGGAGGAGAGCAATGCTCAGATTTGTCTATGCTAAATTGTACATCTTGTGCGCGAGCCTTGAATTGTGCCTTCCTATTCCCTGCCGACTACATCACAGTGATGGTAGCTGCATATTATCTCTGCTGAATATATATTATTTGGAATGACGCGTGTGGCGACGAGAAGGGCATTTTCTTTTCTTCCTCCCTGCAGTGTGCTCATTGAACATTTGGATCTCTCTAAAGTCCAGATTGCGAGTTTGCTCCAGGTGGAGTGAACATGTCTGGCTTCAAGCTGCACAGTGAACAGGTACGCACGCGAGGAGTGTGTGTGTGTGTGGGCGGGGGGGCGCCATAAATTCCCATCAGTGGCGTCCGGGCCCACGATGGCTGATGTGTGGTCTTTTTCGCCGCTGCAGCTCAGCTTTCTTTAATTACAACCCATTCTAAAGGAACAACAGGCTGTCCTTCCACCAGATTTAAAATGACCTGCTCCAAGTAATTAATCGGCCTGCGTGTCCTTCTCCTTCACAAGGTGCAAAGTGTGTGCGCGTGTGTGTAGGTGGGTGTGAATGTGTCATTCTCTGCTCAGAATCACAAGAATAAAAAGAAATCACTTTAAAATGAGAAACACGTGATTTACATGCTGGTAGGAGGACAGCTCACAACGTAAATGTGTTCCCAATTTCCTACCAATGGGGACAATACAGGAAAGGAAGAATAGTCAGAAGTCCCCCAATCAAAAGAAGACCCCAATCAAAAATAACCTGAATAAGTATGATCAACAAAAGGTACTTGTGCATCAAAAGGTACTGAGTGAATATAAATACTTAAAACAGCTAAAACAGATAGTTTGGAAAAAAGATTTTCTGACAAATGTATTGCTTGCTTTTTTCAGACATGTGTAATCCTCACTGCTCATTAGAATAAGACAAACTGTAAATGAGCGAGTGGTGCAATGATTAATCAATTAGATAATCAAGAGACAATTGTATTGGGACTATTTTGACAACCAATTAATCATTGCACTAATTCTTAATAAAAAACACTACAAATATGTGATCATTCCAGAATCTCATATGTGTAAGGTGTAAGTTTAAGGGAAATGCAACTGTATGACAAATAAAACAAGCTTTTTAGGATGTTAATTCAGGCTTTTAGAAAATCAAATCAGTTACTGATGAATAATGAAAATCATTGGTCGTAGGTTAGAGCATAGCCTTAATCCATTAAGAATAAAAAATAAAAAAAAGCGAATTAATAATCAATCTCATATCTATATAATATTATCAATAGTTTATCATGAATAAAGAAAAGAGTGATCAATTATTAGGAGACTAAATCTTTCAGGATCAATTGTAACCGTAGGAAATGGGCTCAATCAATTCAAATTGTGAGATAAAGAGTAATAAATAAAGCATATCACTGTGTTTTATGGTTCATATCATGGTAAATAAAAAATCTTAAAAAAAAGAAAGTGAAGTTTTCAATTTCAGATTATTTATCATAATTTTAGGAAAATGACTGAGCTCCCCTCAGTGTTTGCCGAGTCACAGAGAATCATATTGACTGACTTTTTGTATTGTTCTGGACATGCAGACCACAACCCTGATCCTCCACAGGCCTGTGCAACCCGAAAGCTCAGCAGTATGGACATTTTCCGCCCTTTCTCTCTCCTAGTGCTGGCTTATTGCCTCTCTTTCCTGTTTCACCCAAGCCGCCAGGCGGATGTGTCAAAACCCTTGCTGATACCGTCCAGAAACGTTCATGTCACTTTGGGAATTCGTTGAAGCATAACAGTGGGGTGCATGGTAACGAGTGCGCTCCCTCACTAGCGCACTTCCCCTTGTCTCTGCTCTCTTCTTAATGTCCACCACTTCGGGTGTCAAATCCAGAGCTTTTCAACTCTCATGCCGCGGAGGCCCTTTGTCGCTGGCTGCAGAGTAACCCGCAGAAAAACGGGGCCGCCACAGAGCAGAAGAAGAGAGACGCCTCGCACGCTCGCCACTGTCCATAACTCTGTGTCCCAGAATGAATCTCACTCCGATTCTGCTAAAGGATGGTATATAATCCAATGAAGAACGGCAAGTAAGTTTTCTTTTTTAAAACAAAAAACGTCTGTGGCCTTCAAGCGGTTCTGGTTTGCTTGACGGACAGACCAGCTGTTCACTCCCGTTTCCGGTTGTGCTCCACCGACATAACCAGTTATTAAACAGACAAACATGAGAGTCGTATTGATTTTTCTCCCAAAGACTCCCCTATTCCTTTAAAAGTGACCTCAGCGTGCGCCTAAACAGAACTCATATATCCATTCATATAACATGCAGTTACATTATATTAACAGGCCACCTGTGGTGAGACAATGGTCTCGCCTGCTGCCTGAACGGTGTTGAGGAGAGACTGCATCGCAGCGTGACTGAAGCAAACACCCGTCATTGGTCCCCTCTGACAACTGGAGAGCTGCACAGCTCGATTTGACGGGAGTACACGACTTATCGGCATTCTTCATCAGAACTGTACATGATGTGCGGCGACACAAGTTTCATCGGTGTCACCACCATCATAATCTTCAGCGTAACCTTTCCTGTTCCATCACCGTCATCGCTGATGCAATCAACAGCACCAACCTCCCCTGACCTCTTGCCAATCTGTCCTCTTCAGCGCCTCGGGGACCCCTGTGTCCTCTGCTCCGTTGCCCCCCCCCCCCAAAAAAAAATCACATCTTCAGCCCCCCTACCCCCATTCAGGTCCTCCTCTCCCCGCAGTCCACCCCTGCTGGCTGCTCAATTCAGCTCCTTTAACCAAGGAACAAACAAACAAAACACCCTGGGGTAATGAGGCCACCTCTGGGAATAGACACAGTGAAAGGAGCCTTGCGTATTGATGTGGGATTGACTATTATTGAAGCAAAGGGGAAGAAAAGCAGGCAAAGGGGGAGATATGGGGAGAGGCACTCTGATCTGATGGAGAGGATTGAGCTGTCTGCTGCTGTTGCATGCAGGGAGAAAAGGTGACGAGACAAAACCCCGATCAGTGACTCGGGCAATACGATGGCCACCTTTAAACTATTGTGCTCCGAGTGGTGGCCTGGATTTAACTTAGGCTTTCCCACACTATGAACAGGAGTGTGTGTGTGTGTGTGTGACCACATTGATCCTCGGGTGTAAAGGAGCCGTGTCCCTCATCAGCTCACATGATGATGGCAGGATGATGGTTCATTTAGTCGCACGCAGCAGGAAAACTTGAATCACCAAACCAGCTGACATAGTTTCTGATCGCTCATTAATATATTATATATATATATGAGAACAAAACAGGAACAGGAATCACTTACGACTGTGTGAAAGGAGCAACAACGAACAGCTTTAATTCCTCGTTCAAGGGAGTACTGGAGTTAGAGAGATTTCATTTATCACCCCCGTATCACAAATTGGCTCGGGTGTGTACAGTCATTTTGAAGACATAGGTCTTACACTCTCACTCTGAATGAGAAAGACACTTGCCCTTTTTGAGAGGCAGGTTGCGAAGAGGTCAAATACCAAGCGCCCACGAACACCCGATGAAGATGAGCTGAAAGGACTTTCAATATATAATCCCCAGCAGTGAAGAGCTGCGATGTGTGCTCCCGTGTTCCTTTTAATCAAACAGAACTGATCAAGTAATTGTTTATTTGGAAAGATAATAGCTCCCGTATTAGTATCCCATGTTGCAAAGCTAATTAACCTGCGGTGGCTGTTTATTAAATTATTTCTTTCTAAAGTACCCAAGGTTTGACCCTCTTGGATTAGAGCAGGGGACCTTTTTCATATCGAGGGCCATTTCAAGTTATAAAAAAACTGCGAGGGCCAAACTAAATAATTTAAAAAAAAATTAAGACACAGCCCATTTACCTTTCTTTCATGCTATTCAAATAAAAAAAAAACTTTATCTGTGTAGCTTTGTTTTATCTCTCTGTTTTACCTTCCCATTTGCTTTTTAAATTCTCTCCACTGCTTATTGTTTAAATGATCTCTGGTTTTAATATTGTGTCTTTGTGGTTTTTATATTCACTGATGGAAAGCACATTTAACGCTTTGTGTAATGAAGGTGATTTAACACACATTTCCCAAAGATGCACCACACACTGGCCTTTTATTTCCAGAAAAAAAAAAAACATTTGTCCATTTCTCCTCAAAAAAGCAAGACATTCTACTACTTTGCAGCTCGGAGTTCTCTTTTGGGTGTGTTTTTGCATGTTTGTATACATCTGTGGTGTTGCAACAGCATCTTAATTGTTTTCTGGAAACATTGCAGCTTGCAGTGTTTTGGTCTGCAGCTGTAAAATAACGCCTTCAATGTCAAATGTATGGCGATGTCATGGTGCATAATAGTTTTTATTTTGCACTAAGATGTAGTGTGTTTGCGCCGCATGCGTGAAATCCATTCAAACCCAGCAAATAAATAAGCGTAGGGACTAACACGGTAGAATTCTAGATGGACGGCGGTGGCGAATCAAACCTGATAACACATTCCCATTACAGAGGACAGGGGAAAAAATAAATGTGATTTGTTGGTAGGTTCCATAGTTGTAAACTCCTTCCTCATAATATCATAAACTGCTCTATAGTGTTTTGGTGTCAGATAAGCCCTCACACTTACGGATGTTTTACTCAGACCTGCCTTCTCGGATTGTTTTTCACCTCACTGGTGCATTTAGCAGTATGTCAGTGGCCCGCCGCCCTGGGCCACCATCTTCCCTGACTCGAAAGATTATTCCGGCGGTAACCCTAACCCAGATACCGAAATTCTAGTTTGTAGGTTCTACCTTTGTTTGGGTTAAGGTCATTTACGTTTCAGTTACATGTTAATAAGGTAAACACACTGTATTGTTTTTTAAATTACTTTTCACTTTTTTGTATCAAACCTAGACCGTGATCTTATCCAAGTTCTGCTCGTGTCCTATCATATTTGCACGGTTACACCCAGTGAAAACGAATTCAACGTGTGGTTCAACATTGCCATTCTTTTATTTTACCTGGTGTATTTTGACTGATGCAGAAATCTTCAAGTAAATCATGTATTTTGCTACCTTACAATTCCTGAACATTTATTTCACCAAATGAATAGCTTCTGAGAAGGTTTTCAGCGATAAGACGTCGCAATAGGCTCATTGTGCATATGGCCAATAAGGTTGTTTTTTTTTTAAAGAGGGGACACGCCCATATAGATATTATCAGAATCCTTTTGCTTGAACAAGGGATTATTTGTGTTTATTCCTTTTTCAAATCAGGAAATCCACATGGCTCCAAACGCCACGCTGATGAAATGAAGTGTACCTAAAACAAGATTTATAGAGCCTTTATTAACGTTGCAGCCAATGAGGCCAATAATTGTCACAGCCATCGGTTTCAGCAGGAAAATATTGGGACTTTTTCGTATTACCGTCTCTGCTCATCAGAAATCTCCCAAGTCTTGGTGTGCGCATGTTTGCTTGCAGATCGAATGTACAATCATCACTTTATTAAGCTCAAACATTTCTGGGAAAATGAATTCAAAGAATGAACGGGACCGCAGGATTCTCTACCCATTTCATACTGATCTCATGCCCCCTAAAGACAACATTAATTAGACTCTGTGGTTGTGTGTCTAACCCTCTCTCTTATTTTTCCTGTCTCTCTTATAAAAGGCGTCCTCTGGTGAAAGCCAATGTTGCTGATAATCCTTAAGTTATGCATTAAAAAAAAGATGCTATTATTTTATCCAGTACAACAAAAACAAACATAAAAGACTGTTTGCGTATGTTTTTTTGTTTGCGTTTATTTTTTTTGAACAGACCTATAAACCTCTGAGTCGTGGATGAAATTGTGGGCATGTATGCAGAGTATTAGTGACACCGGGAGCCAGGGCCAGAGTGAAGGGCAGCTGCCAATGCTGGAACCTCTGTGACAGTTGTAAATGACTGGCCCGATCGGCTCCTTGTAGTAATTATCTAAATGGGCTCATTCAAAACCTCTTCATTGTGGAATCAGTTAATTAATTAGCTGTTTCACTGACAGGATAATGGTGAGAGCATGCTAAATAGATTAGTCTGGAACTTGATTTATCGTTGCAAGGCACCCCCCCCCACACATACACACACACACCCGACTCTGTTTATCGCCAGCTCCCCCCCCCCCTCTCTCTCTCTCTTGTGTTTTTCTCTTGTCTTTATGGCATCTATAACAGCCACCCACCTACTTGCTGAGAAACCCCCTCTCAGCTCAATACAAAGCTGCTGAGCTGATAAGGCCGAGAAATTTGGACCCAACAATGTTGAGTTGTGAGGAAAGTGATATCTGGCAGAACAGGTGTGCAGTTTATATACTGCAAGGGGACTGTGCACACAGAGGAAAAGCTAAGTTCACGCTGGTCTCCCAAAAGCCCACTGAGGCTGATTTTATCTTGCCGAGGGGAAGGGACAATGCATTGCTAATGTTTAACCTCCATCTCTTTGATTGCAGTTTCACCTCTTTGTTCTTCAACCAATCGTATTTAGAGAAACCTCTAAAATAGATTAATATGAAAACAAAACATACGTCTGTGCGTTAACTAATCTTGCGCAACGGTAGGATAAATATAAGCTCGATATATACACAAAGCAAAGGAGAGGGACTTGCAGGCGAACCTGTTACAAAATTGACTCAGGAAACACTGGCCTAAATACAAAGCTTAAAACAAAATCATTCAAGATGAGAAAAAAAAACAAGACAAAGGGAGACAGGGCTTTTTATACATGAGGTAAGAGAACACAGGTGGAAACAATCAAGGGAGGAGCTGATGCTAACGAGGGCAGGAGACGCCACCAGGAAAGGAAGTCAAGGAAACAGCAACGAGAGACAAGACGGAAGTACAAAGTAAAACAGGAAGTGCAATGACCGACTGGATTGGATGTAAGACAAAGTGGCTTGGCATGTGAATAATATAACCTGACTTCTAAAAGAACATGAACTATACAAAATATGAAAAAGAAAGGTTTTTAATCTACATTTGCACATAGTTTGTAGCAGCTTGTGGTCCTTCTATATCTTGTCTTTATGTTTTTTTTAATGTCTTGTGTAAAGGATTTGAATGATCTTGTCATTCAAAGGTGATATACAAATAAGGGGTTTCTTTCCTTGCAGAAGATCAAATATTTTCCACACAAGAATGTCTATATTGGATGATCCTGCAAAATCCTGAAGTATATTTCCATTTCGATGCTTTGAAAAAAATCGCACTTTTTACGGGATCTTCACATAGCAGTTATGGCATGGAGGGGCAAAGATTGAGGTGCAAATTGCAAATAATTTGCAAAGAAGTATGAAAGGCATGAGGTGACTACAACACTTGAGGTTAAGATTAGAGAGAGGCTGTGGCAACATGAAATTAAAAGGTTGGATACAAATTCTTGATGAAATTAAAACTTTTGATGAGGCAATTGTTCAGTTATGTCTTTTGTCACTTTACTCAACATATTAAACGGCATCTGACTGTTCCTATGGGTTGCAGTCGCTTGCAGAGTAACATCAGGGTTGCGTGTTTGGGCGTCAGTTGATTTCAGTTTCCCCTGTTTCTCAGCAATCCACAGAACAGGCTGTCAGCAGTGTTTATCTCAAATGCTCGTGTCTTGTTTTATTTTCCCTTAAACAAGGCACTCAGTCTCCAGCAGCTTGACCAGAGCAGCTCAGTAGCCCACAGAGTGATAATACATCATTTCACTGAGACTGGGTTGCATGGAAACAGCTTCGATACAAGTCTAATTCCTTTGAGCGTTGACATCAGCCAGATCTGTGCGAGGATATAAACTTGGACACATGTTTGCATTTGAACTCACTTCATTTCTTGCTAAAACTCTTGCGTGCAGCTTCCCTAACGTGAAAAATGGGAGAAAAAACATAATCATTGCATAATCACATCACAGAGTGTTTTGCATAATACCATTTACCATTTAGCATTTGAATTGAACGGATCTGAACTAAAAATTGATATCACACAATGAAATTTAGTGCGGTCGATAGTCTCCTGTCAGAAATAACAGAACAATTATATTCTTTGTTATTCTTGTTTTATTGCATGTAAAACAACAGGATAACAATAATCACAAGTGTGTAATTAAAACACTCAAATAACTCATATCTCAGATTAAACTGAGAGAAAAAAAAAAGCAATTTATAATTTAATGTAAAATCCGACAGTTGAAGACTCTTGTATTCGGAATGAGCTCTGCTGTTGGCCAACTCAGAATTAACAAAAAACAAAAACTCCCTGAACGTTTTCGTGTGTCAGTTGTGGTAAGCACGCAGAAATAAAAACACCCACGCATCAGATTAGCACAAAGTCACGCAAACGGGGGGAAAAAAAATAAAAAGAAGCAAATCAGATGACAAAATGTTCCTTCAGTCAGGGGAAAACTAGACAGGTGTAGGTTGTCACGGTGGGGTGTTTCAGGGGGGAGGATAGGATTATTGAGAGACAGAAAGAGGAGAGAGAGGGTGTTACTGAGAGCCCTGGAATCACTTGATTAATCAAGAAAGAGTGGCAGAGCTCTCTCCTGCGGATGTCCAATCAAAGCTGGAGCGGCTCTGGCCGCTGCACGGCGGGCCCAAATCCTCTTGTTGCTCCAGCAGGGGCATGAAAGCCAGGAGGGGAGTCTCCTTTTGTGCGCACAAAGGCAACCCTAACGCGCTTTCACTGCGACAAGGAATGGGAGGGCTGTTTGGAGGATGACGGGGAGGCGGGTGGGGGAGCTGAAAAACAGCCGACAAGAGGTGCGAATAAGATGCCCATTCATCTCCCGAGCTTTACACTAATTCCGCCGACCGTCTCCTTTTCTTCCCTTCGTCTGCTCCGCCACAAAACAACAAACAGCGAGAGGGAGTGAAAACACTGGGATCCAGGGGGCTTAGAGCAGACGTGTAATCCCTGCCACTTCTGACCCTCCATCGGTGTGTAAGTCCCTGACCTCCCCATTGAGGAGCCGGGCTGTGTGACTAAAGGACGGGTGACCCTCCCACACACACACACACACACACACGCACACACGCACCCCGTTGCCCCCCAAACGCAGCCCCTCACTCACACAACCCCACACTCCAGGCCTTTCAAAGAGCTGAGCTGAGGAATCCAGGCTTTGGAACACCTCTGTGCCAATGAAAAGAGGGAGTCTGTGAGGAGTCTATAAGTAGGGCCAGGCCTGATCGTGTTCCTTTTCTCCACCATTTAATTCGTCTTTAGAGGCCATCTCGTTAACACGATCTTCCCTCGCTTTTTTCCTACCTCCACCCCACCCCGGCCCACCCTCCCAACTTCAAAGGTCCCCGGCAGCCGAGGAAAGAAAAAGTCACCTCTTTCTTCCATTCAGCCTCTCTCGTCTCTACTCGCTTCTCTTTTCTTACCCCGGCTCTCTCTCTCTCCGCCTCTTCCCCCGGAGCGGCCGCCGAGAAATCATCTCACTTTCTGCCTATGCTTTGCATTTGAAAAAAGGGAGTAATTAGCCGGGGGCCTAAGGAGGAGGAGGAGGAGGAGGGAGAGCGACGGAGGAGTCGAAGGGGAAAGCGAAGAAAGCGCACCCACCGTCTCCACCTCCTTGCCCTGTGACACCTACCCCCTCCATCCCTAGCCAGGAATCCAGGTCTGACCTACACATCCTGTACATACACACTCTACACATGCTCCCGGCACTGTGGGTGACTTTGCATCAAAAGAAAGACTTTGTCTGTTTGACTGATTAGGCCCATGGCCCATGAATATGCCACAGTGCATTAGACCTCTACAGTTTCAGGTTCGCGATCACATGTTTTTTTTCCCCTAGGAATATGTGGAAAATGCAGGAGAAAAACATCCCTTTTTTTTATTTTAAGTTGTACGTCTGGATTATATGGCACTTTCTTTTTTCCGAACATTGTCAAATGCCTAAATCCTATCGCTGTTGTCGCACCTCAGCGTATTTCATTTCAGGACCCGGTGCGGTCCCCTCCTGTGTTGCTTCAATTCATCCGCTCTGTGACAGTCTATTTTCAATCATCTACATGCGTATATAGCCGTGAGGCAGAGATAGGCTCAGCCCGAGCATATCTAAAGGTGCAGTGTAATCCTGTAATATGCAGAGTAGTGAGGAAAATTCATTCTTCCTTCACGCCCATTGGGGTCTTAAGCCCCCTGATGCAGCTGATAGGGATCCGGTGTTATCTCCACAGCACAGAGCAATTTAGCACACTCACCCCGTCGCCCCCACGCACGCACGCGCACACACACACACACCAACTCAGCCTCTTGACCACATCAGCGCATGCACACATTTGCACACAGCTGCATCTCTTGAAAGCGAATATTCAAATGCACACGCGTCGGTCCTCTCGTTCACTCCGGGTTCCTGTCACAGGATACAACAGGAGAGGAAACAGGTGGAAGGGAGAGTAGCGTACGAGAGGACAGGGACAGATGAGACAAAAGTGGAGAGGAATCTAGAGGAGAGGAGAGGAGAGGATGCTCCAGAGAGCACCGGGGCTTATCCAGAGGAGAAGATCAGGGGACCCGGATGTTGGTTTAGTCTGGCTCTCCCTGTTTGTATTGTCTGGTTTGGTTGCTGTTGTTTACTCACGTTTCTATCTGTGTTTTATCTGGTGAAAAGTTGTCTGCGTGCAATACATACGTTTATTTTTGATTGTCTTTTGCTCCACCTGTCTCAAGCATTTCAAGGAGGCTTCGCCTTGCGGCTCTCCAGCCTCCCTAGGTTTTTTTTTTTTTTATGGTTCCAACAGCTTTAAATTTCTGCGGCAATTCTCCCCGCTTCTCGTGCCTAAATCAATATGTGCTTTGTTTTCTGGAAGCGGACGTAACTTGGCACACGAGTGGGGATGAGTGTTGATACTTGGTGCGGCGCATGTGGGCCGCGGTGTTAATTCTCAGCACTGTAGATTCGGCGCTGTTGATTGTGTCCCGTGTTGACTCTGGTGAAGCGCCGCATGTTGATTCGGTTGTGTACATCTGCTGTCGGGGGGGGCCCCCAGTGGTGGCCCCGCTAAACGGGAAGAGCCTGTCTGGCGGGGCAGGGCTGTTTGTCTGCTTCCAAACATATTGATCTCCTGCAGAAGGGAAAACATTAGCGATAGCGCCTGCACAGGCTGGGCTGGAGGTGGGTAAATAGCTCTGTCAGGTCCGGTGAGCCGCCTCTGCCTTGTAGGAAATGAATAGCAGGTGTATTTGCCGAGCATTCGCGGGAGGGACTCTCCAGTCCGGCTGACAGGGCGGCCAGGAGACGGGATGTCACGGCACACCTACCCTTCTACGTCAGTGGTGTGTGTAAGAGTGTTTTGTGGGGGAGAGGGTTTTTTGTGTGTGCATGAGGGAGTGAATGTCCCTACAAAGATCTGGCACATTTTCTTTTTGGAATTAAAAAAAGAAATCAAAATACAAGAATTTCTTGGCTGCAAAGTTTGAAATAACCAGGCACAAAGGTCATTTATGATGATCAATTCCACACATTCCAACCTGTTTTTCTTAGTTTTGCCCTTTTGGAATTAAAAACACATTCATTTTTTTTTTCTCTCAATTATGAATGAATGAAACTCAATTAATTGCCTTTGCACATTACTTCCATCTAAACACGCACACACACACACACACACACACACACACACACACAGGCAGACAGACAGACAGAGAAAGAGGAGTCCAGGGTATGAATATTTAACAGTAGCCTCTTGCAGCACAGAGCCTGCAAGTCATTGTCAAATAGGACTTAATCTTTTCAATTTCTGGGTGCAAATATTCACACTGGCCACTGTTTGTTGCTCAGATTAATGAGGCTCTCTGCCCATAATCCTCTGCTGCTAATTCAAGTGGCCGCCGGTGCGGTTAGCCAGGGGAGGACGGGATGCTGAGAACACATACACAGCAGAGATTATTCAACTCCCCCCCCCCGCCCCCCCCAAACCCTCCATGCCTTCTGCCTCCACACATTTTTTAGTGCCCTGCCTTCCCCACTTTGCTGAGTCTGGCTCAATTCAGAGACACAGACAAATCCTCTTCCCTTGTAAGCAGCTGACCAATGAAAAGCTCATGTTTATATATACGCAGATTAATTTGTTCATTAATTACAATGGAGATTTAAAAGGAAAATGAGGGAATGCAGTGAGAGTGACTGAGAAAACGCATCTGATGATTTGATAAGGCTCATGAAATAATTCCTGTCATGTTTGTTTACATATTGTTGTAAGAATGATGTAATCATAATTCTCCCCATGTAAGCAATAGTCATTTTTGGCCAAGTCAGCTTTTTTTTAGACTTCATCGTCAAACCAAATTGAAATTCTAAATTGAAATTCTAAATTATAATATTATCATGGAAACACTTAACCTGTTCTGTTCCTGGCATTCAAGCAAGAAAAGGTGAGAATGTTAATTTAGATTTATATAATTTTTTCAGAAATAACTAACTTTACTTTTGTCATCATTTTCCATTTTCAGTTAAATGCAATTTATCGGGTATCTTTCCATTTTGCTCGGTTTCTGTCTGTCCTTCTACTATTAACATATTCTGAACTATATACAGTATATATATTGAATCAATCCATAATTCATTGCGTTGAAATATCCATTGGAGTCAGAGCATCATGTTGCCGCTGCTGTAAAGCAAGGGCACAGTACTATTTTCAATCCCGACTCTGGCTTCACTCCTGAATTACTCACATTTCAGTTCATTAAAATGTGCATGTTTACTCACACAGGCAGGTGGGCCACCATTTTGGTGCTGGATTTGTGAAAGTGTGCACTTTCATGATCCCCAAAAGACAGTTTATTGTGTCAGTATTAAGCTGAAATGTACATTTAATAGTACAAACTGTACTAGTTCTGAGTAGAATGATGAGGCTTTTGTTTGATTCTTTGACAATTCTCTGCCTTCATTGTGCTTCATACTGGAAACAGATGCCAGTTGCTGATTCAGTCCAGAGAGCCAGCTTACCCTCCTGATCTTTCCTCACACTGGCTGAGATGAGGTGAAAGGTCGTCGCTACTCGTACTCCTCCCTCCTACTACCTCAGAGGTGTAAAGCCTTCTCCCAGCCGTCTGCTTTTTCCTTTGTGTTCCCCTTTGGTTTTTCTTCTCAGGAAAATCTTTCTCTCCTCTCCTCTCCTCTCCTCTCCTCTCATCTCTCCTGGTTACTAACCAGAGCTCTTTAACTAAAAGCACCTTCAATCCAGTGCTTGGTCCATTAGTGCTGCCAGATGGGGGGAGGCTGGGCCCTGGCGCTGTGACTGACCCTACTCTGATTAATAGAGTAGGTGAGGGCAAAGGTGCACCGCACGCCCCCATTCATTACCTCATTAGGATGGCCCGCGCTGAAAGGTGATCTCACTCATGACATCTCAATGACAGGGGCTGATCTCGGCACAGTGCGAGCCATCCGGCCAGGCTATTACTGTACACTACCACCCAGACACCATCCACCTGTCTTTTTAACAGGGTTCCACAGAAAGTAACACCACTTTACCCAGCAGTTGACTGCGGGGAGGAAATTCAACCTATTCAAACCCATCAGCAGTCACGCACGGGGAATTGTGACAAGAGTTCACCTGGAGCCGAGTATCGCTTCAATTATCCATTCACAAGCGCTACGTAGGATACATCATCAGTGTGTGTGTGTGTGTGTGTGTGTGTGTGCATTTGACTGTATATAGGTTTGTGCACAGAATCAGGTGTGATTTAGAGCTCATGGGGTGTAAGGTGACACCGATTGTTTGTGTAAATGATTTATTCTGCGTAATTGAGAGGGGTGTATTTGTGGGTTGAGTTTCCTGCCATGTTTGTTTTCCGCGATGATAGCTTCCCCATTCTGACTGTCCTTCACATCAGAATATGTTTGTCCATACCAATGCAGATTTTTTTTTTTTTTTTGTGGGCTTCTCACAAAGGTAAGTCAATCTTTCAACATCAGCCATTAATTCAAGACAATTTCGAAAGGCAAAAGTTTGAAACGTTGGAGGCTAAATGACGGCCAAAAAACCATCAAACTTGAAACAGTGAACCTCAAAATACATAAATAATAAACAACCTACAGCTTGTGCAAAGCTTCTTTTAATGTTCCTTGTTTTGGAGGACACAGGTGGCAGAGTTTAGTGTTTTCTTTATTGATAACATATCCCATGAAAAGCCCAAAACCAACTATGAAGTGATCCAACCTTGTCTCCTAGAAATTATATTTCAATACAACTAAATGACTTGAGTGAGTGGAGCGCTACATTCATTAATGGCAGCAGCAGTCACAGGGAGGTGGTTGGGAAAGATGGAGGGTGTACAAAACCCGCGACTATCACAGCAGAAATCCGGGTTCCCCTGCAGAGTCCCATCTTTGGCTATAGAACACATGTGCGTTGATTAAGGAAATATCATAGCATTGATTTGGATGTGTTGGAAGTGAATTTGTTGCAAACACGTCTCGAATGCAGCCACTCATCCATGGAAATCAAAATGTCTCTACTGAAGATCCAGTTTTATTCCAAAATAAGTCAATTTTAATGAGGGAGAAACAAAATCACTGAAGAGGAGGAAAAACGAAGCGAAGAAATCAAAATACAAGAAGTCCCAAAGGAAAGATCAAAACACGAAAGCAAAACTTGGCTTGAAACAAGGTTTAGGTAACTCTGGTTCTCTGGTGTAGTGATGTGGCGGATGGACAGGACAAAGTAATTTTTTATACATGAGGTAAGTGACCACAGGTGAAAACAATAAAGGGCGGGGCTTACGCTGATGAGTGAGGGAGAAGACACTGGGACAGAAAGTAGAAGTAACTCCAATGAGAGACAACCGGTACAAGTACAAAATAAAGCAGGAAGGGTAGTGACTGACACTGACTGGTGGGCCTGGACGTTAGACAAGGCTAGTTGCCTGAAAAAATTAAGAAAATAAAAACTCTGTTTACGTTTGTTTGATTGAAGTTGCTAAAAACTGCAGTGTCCATCCATTTTAGAAAATCAACAATCCTGTTGAAAATGAAAATAAAAAATATATATATTTGTGGCTTTATTTGTCAGTGTGTTTTGTAATAAACAATAGTGAGGTTCACTTCCATGAGGAAGAATGTTTCATTGATTCTTTCTCTTTTGTTTTAACTTTATAGGTATATATATATATATCATTTGTATACATATATATATATATATATATATATACTGTATATTTATAAAGGATCATTTTCTTAAAACCAGAGTCTCAAATTGAGTGTTTGGTCTTCAGTGCATGCCTGTCTGTGCCTGCCTGTACGCACGCATGCTTGTAACCATTAACCATATAACCAAGGCCTCGAATATTCACATGTTTGCGAGCCACGGCCAGTGGGATAGAGGTGTTGGTGGTGCTCAGCAGGAGGAGACGGGAGCAGGGGGAAGATAGAGGGGAAAGGGAGAGTCCCTCAGGCGTGTCCAGGCTCTGATGGCTCCCCTGACAGCCTCCTCTGTAATGGTCTCCCTCTCTCTCTGAGTGCTGTGAAATTGCAGGCCGGCGCTCTACAGCTGAGGACTCAGAGGAGACAAACGGCCTTTTAATTCAGAGCGCAGAGAGGTGACGGAGAGGGAGGCCCTAAGGGAGGGCTACCAATCAGACATCCATCATACTAACCTCTCCCCTGGGACTGGCCCTGCCAAAGAGGGGGCCTGGAGGTGGTCTTGAGCATACATGTGTGTGAGTGCGTGTGTGCGCGTGTGTGTCTTTGGGGCTGGGGTGACACCACATGGAATGGCGGCTGCCATGGGGAGGGAGGGGGAGGAAGGAGGAACCTGGGTTGCTCAGGTGTCCAGGCTGTCACAATGCAGAGTGGGAGAGAGTGCAGCAGTGAGGAATGGATGGGGGGGGGGGATTTGGTTTGTGGTGGAATATTTTCCCTTGTGTCTTTTTTTTGTGTTCGTATTTACTAACATCGTTTCTATTTCTGGCCATAGCAATGGCTCAAGGTTTGTGGACATTGGTGGCTGGGTTAAATTATTCCCCATTCTCCCTGTGCATTACTATCTAGAGAGAGAGAGACAGAGAGAGGTAGGTGCAGCTGCAGAGAGATTTCATGAAGGCCTCTCAGCAAAGAAAGGGGAATGATGTTTAAACCATTCAAAATATTGGTCCTTGAAAAAAAACATGTTCGTATGTATGTGTAAACAATTGTAGTGTCTAAAAAAATGTTTTATCTTCCGAAATAAATACATAAATACGGGTTGGAGTAATTTATTAAATGGTAAATAAAAGTTATTCGTACATATTTTGGAAATCATTCATGAATGTACTTTCTGAACTTTACCTGGCCTTGTCTGATCCGTATTCCATGTGGTGAATGACAACAACCCATTTTTCAGCGCTCCAACCTGTACGGAGGCTTCTCTAATGTGCTTTGAGAGCACGGCGTTGCCCCTGAATGAACTGAAACACAAAGTAAACCCAGGATAAGCAACCAGGTTTCACATACAATATGGATTTTTATAGTATTGAAAAAAACATCTTTTTTGCTTCTTTTTTTTTCGTGTTAATGGAATTATTCTTACTTATGATCATTATCTAAGGGATATTTGCTGTGTTCCTTAACTACAATCAAATATTTAAAAGTTTATACTCTGAGAAATGTGCCTGCTAAAAAAAAGACTAAACTAGACCCAGATAACCCACCTAATTTGAACGATTGTTCGTACAAGCCTTTGCAGTACAGGGGCATTAGATAGGGAAATAACTGTGTAATGTTAATGATGGGGAAAGAAAACAACCTTTTTTTAAAGTAAAAATGTCTAGTTTGTTTGCATAGGAAGGCATGATATGTATTATATCTGCTATACATTGTAATATATTAGAATCATTGATTTAATCGGTTGGAAACATAATCCATTCAATATGTGCAAAGTGTATATTTGCAATCTAGCTTTCCTATTGATAAGTAAGTAATAAGATAAGATAAGTAAGGCCTGTTGCTGTCCTTGGTGCTTCCCGTCTGTGGTACCATGGACAGCTCCGTCATGTTTCTCTGCAGGTGAGTGTGCTGCTGTCTGGGTGGAGTTCAGTGTGCACAGGAGAGCAAAGCAAAGCAAGAGCAAACAGAGCTTTTTTATTCTCCTGCACAATGTGATGTGGCTGCATTCAATGAAGTGGTGACTGGACGCATTTGCCTCACATGCTCTTTTTCCCACCGTGAGCTTTTTGTATGTCTCGCCTTGAATCCCCCCCCCCACCCCCCCGCCCCCCTTCTGCCTCTCTCTTTCTCTCTTTCTCTGTTGTTTTACAGACTAAAGAGTTCAGTGTTAGGAGCTTGGATAATTGAAAGGGGGGCTCATTCAGCCTTCCCTTTACAAAGACCTGGACTACCCAGGTTAAACCCATGCTACCTGGAGCATAAATCCGCACTTGGCATCTGCAGTAACATTTTCATTGGAAAAAGAAAAATAACCCCTACAGTACTTGTCACTACTGGGCAGTGGGAGGTCCTCCCAGCTGTGACTGGTTTGCAGCTGTTGCAAAAACATGCTAAAATAGGAAAAAAGATAGAAAGAATTAGGGACATAAATGCGGTTCAGGTGGTGGCATGGATTAGCAATCAGTAGTATAATGGTTGGATCCCTGACTCCTATTTATGATTAGGGTTGTCTTTGGTCCTTTCGGGATGAGCAAAGTGCCGCTATTAATATACAGTATGTGTAAAAAAGAAAGACAAATATACATTTTAAAATAAATGCATTTGCAGTTCTTTACTCGATCTAGTAAAAGCTGGATGATTCATGGATGATACATCCATACAAATGTAATATATATATCAGATAATCAGAGAATAATGTTGAAAATAAAAAATAAGAATTTGAAAATAAAAATATAGATCGATAGATAGATAGATTGATGAGATTGATTGATTAGCGTGTGGTTCCTATACTCCGTTAAAACTAACACCCCTCATGTTTATCTTTTCCTCTCTGGATGTTGTTTTATAATGGTGTAAAATGGGGCCGAATTCCGGCCAAAGTCATTTAAATGAATCCCCCATTAACGTGCAAAGAAAATGCTTTAACAAATCTCAGACCTCCACTAACATGAATTAGCGTGTTGCCTGTTTGCTTAAGTGCAACTAACAAAACAAGGCTGTTGGTAAATACTGAGACTCCCGTTCGATTGGCGGCCACTCTGTTAAAGCGCCGGGTGACCGGGCTCTCCCTATTGATGAGCTCCGGCTAATCCATCGCATTTCCCTGTAAATGGCTTTCTGCATGAGAAAAGGCCCGCGGCCCCTCCTCTCCACCCGGCCCAGCCACAGTGTAATGCAGGAGCGTTTTGTCACCAGCTCTATTATAAGGTTGCGTAGCACTACCCCTAGTTCGGTTACTCCCACTCCCCATTGCCATCTGATCACTTTCAATTTCAACAGCACGCAAAAATCTCCCTCCTTTTGCCTGTAACGCGTTTCAACGTTTTATTTATTTGTTGTTGTCGTTGGGGACTTTTAAGTTTAAAGTTCCATTTTAAAACATGTCGGTGGTTGTGGGTTTGGACACTGCACCCTGCAGCTGATACAAGTCCCCAGTAAAAGTCGGTGGTGTCTCCACGACCCTCCACGAAACTTCCACATGCGCGCTTGGCCTTAGGACGCGCCACTGGAAACACCCAGCCTCCGCGGCCGAGGCATTTCTGCACGCCAGGTCCACTCCGAGGCTACGGCTACGAACGCGTAACCATGACAACTGCGCTGTGATTGGCTCCGCCGCACGGGAATTAACGAGGGCGTCTACCAATCTGAGCGAGAGCTGCGCGCAGCGGCTGGCCAAACCTCGTGACAACCCAGGCAGAGGGATGCGAAAGTGGCGACGTGAGGTGAGCCCGAAGGAAATGACTGGACCCCAAACAAAGCACGAGCCAAGGGATGTAGTGTGGCAAATAAACACGTTTGAATAAAGAGTGTGTTCACTTGAGAGAAAGGAAAAAACATGCCCGGTTTGGCCATTACGCAGCTCATCAGCTGGCGCGGCTGAAACCTCCGCTGCTCTAATCTGGATTGTGGATTGTGACAAGTGCCAGGACAGCGGCCGCCCGCGCAGGAGCAGGACTACAGCGGCTCCCCGGGACTGTCACCCCTCCGCCTTGGAACGGGAGGTTCTTCCAGTTTGTTTGTTTTTTCGCCTGACAGCGCACCTCCCGGAGCCAAGACGTTGTTCCGCGTAGAGCCGGGTCGCCTCAGTCCGAGCAGCGCAGTCCGTGTGGGAAGGTCGGCCCTCGGCGTCCTGCAGGCCGGAGACATGATGGTCCACTGCGCCGGGTGCGAACGGCCCATCTTGGACCGGTTCCTCCTCAACGTGCTGGACCGAGCCTGGCACGCCAAGTGCGTCCAGTGCTGCGACTGCAACTGCAACCTCACCGAGAAGTGCTTCTCCAGGGACGGGAAGCTCTATTGCAAACTGGACTTTTTCAGGTAACACACAGCCCGGACTCGGAGCTCCTGCAAAATTGCGCTCTGACCCCAGCTTTCCAAGCAATATGCGCCATGATGTCACAGTTTAGGATGGAGTCGCTCTGTGGAAGGATGGGATATTTATTTAAAATATTTATTATTAAGAGAGAGAGAGAGATCTATATATAGAGATATATAAATGTCTCTATATATAGATATAGAGATATATATATCTCTATATCTATATATATTAAAGGCAGCAATTTAATAATATTCGCATAAATGAAGTTAAACTTAAACTCTAATTGTGTACCGGGGTCAAAAATGTTCTCCAAAAATAGTTTAGATCACTGCTATAAGCTTAATAATAAATACACCAAAACAAATGATTTGCTAAAGTATAATATTAATACGTTTACTTTTAAAATGTGAGATTTCATTTAAGGGATCCTCCCTGTAATGAAGTGGGTCTTATCATAGCCTGTTATGGGGCCCACTGCAATAAAACAATAGACGCCTAAATTGAATTTTCCGTGAGTATCCACGTGTACTCTTCGCTCAACATTTTGCTATTTATTTTCAGCTCTAGACAACAGCCATTAGGTTATTAACCGCTTTCACCGTTCCTCCAAAAGTGTTTCAGGTAATTGAGTGATAAGTGAAGCCCTTGTTTGTCCCGTCGCACTCTCTTAGCATCATTTCATTTGTACGTGTCAGTTATTTTCTCCCCAAATTGTCTAATGACATGTAAGACACACGAGCCTTTGTTGGGACGGGCCCATTATTGGCCTCGCACGGCCTTGGCCGTCATATTAGCGCAGGTCCCATCAAGCGGCTGGATTTTTTTTTCTTTTAAATGGCCATCCATTAGCCAGGCGAAACAGTAATCACCCTAATGTGTCCATTTGTTGTGTAAGTAGAGTTGTGGCCTTTCGCCGGGGGAGGCTTGGCCATGCATGTGAAAGGGGGGATAGTGAAACGATACCATTGCAAATGTGGAGACAAGCCTACATTAGTGTTAAAACAATGCTCCACCAAAAAGGGTGCTCGCTTACACCCACGGGCTTAAGGGTCCACACCACCTCCCAGCCCCATTCATATACAGACCCAGGTACAGGGCAGGCCCGGTGAGAGCCTCGAACATCTGCTGAAACTCATGAGAAGAAGAAAAAATGAGTGCAGGAGACAAACATCTGTAGACCTCAAACAAACGGGACTCGCGCACTCACTGCACTCATATCGGGGGCTTCGGGATCCTGCTGAATTCATTTGGACTATATTTGTGTATCGAATTGATGAGTCCTCCCACCCAGTATTTAAGCGGGTGAATATGGATTAAGGGAAGATTTTCACACTAAAATGCTCCTACTCCGCTTAATCCCATAATATATTCCCTGGCTACAATGTGTTGATTGTCACTAATACGTTTTGCGTGGGTTTATTGTCAGAGCACCTCCATCAAAATTATGAGAGCTTTTTTCTTATGCCAATCTCCATTTTTAGAACGAAAAGCATGTCTTCTTTTTTATTATGATCCCGCAGTCAGTTATATATATATATATATATATATATATATATATATACAGTTTGACATGCCTTTGTTTACTGTTTTTTTTATTGTGAAGTATTACTATATACCCCACCGAAATAGTATTATTAATATTATAGTGTATAATTATCTTGTCTGTACATTTGATTTATTATTATTATTATTATTATTATTATTATTATTATTATTATTATTATTATTATTATTATTATTATTATTATTATTGCCTCGTAAGGTAAGTCCTTTTTATAGCAATATTAATATATTTTATTATTGCTACAATTGGCCCTTTTACATATCTTCATGTAACTAGTATTCTTTGTATTTAAATTAGTATTACGGTATTAATAATGTCTAACATCGGGCTATCAGTGAATTGTCCACATGCATACATAAAAGGTGATCTATCTAAAACATGATCTATTACATGACGTTGTGTTGGCCAAAACACAACATTAAGTCATTTCTAAAAACGCTCGTTGAGCGCTTTTGGTTTCACTGTGTGTGGGCCTTAAAAGAAAAAATAAGCCTTTTTAGTTTTTTGTTTTAATATTACATTTTCCTCTTTCTCATCCAGGCGGTTTGGCACAAAATGCGCGGGCTGTCTGCAGGGAATCTCGCCGAGCGACTTGGTCCGCAAAGCCCGCAGCAAGGTGTTCCATCTGAACTGCTTCACGTGCATGGTGTGTAACAAGCAGCTGTCCACGGGAGAGGAACTCTACGTGATAGACGAGAACAAGTTCGTGTGCAAAGAAGATTATCTGAGCTCCGGGGCCATTAAGGAAGTCAACTTAAACTCAGGTAATCAACGTGATAATATAAGCCACGAGGTGTGTGTGGGTTTGTTTAGTTCGTGTCTCCACGTGTCGTTCAAGGGAGAAAAAAATCTCCACCTCTGTGGCCACGCCGCGTGTCTAATATGAACCCAAATTCGTGGATGAATATTACGCACAGGCACATGTGAAAAATACAATGGCAATCGGCCTTGCGAGTAACTAAAGGGGAGCTAAATATGGAGGCTGTGAGATTTTGTTTTTTTGGGGGGGCCCGTAGAGACCGCGTCACAACAACACAGTCAGATGAATGGTTTCAATATTTACCTCCACAGGACAATGGCTCTCTGTTATTGTGCGTCAGGGTCCGCTGGGGATGAGCACGCTGCTCCTTCCCCTCTTTTCCTCCCCCTGCACTGTCTATTCAGCCTCACTCCTCTCTCCACACCCTGCGCTCTCACCGTGGCACGCACCCTTGTTTTTCGACCGGTATATGGTCCTACACAATCACGTGAAAGTACACGAAATATCTTTATGCGTTTTTTGTTTTTTTACCCCTGCCTTTGGCGAGGCCAGGTCGATTTGTGCGGTTTTAGCTTTTCAGTGTCACGTCGGGAAAATAACAAAGCATTAAAAAACACTTTATATATATATAGATAATATAGTATGTTGGCGCGAGGAACACAAATGCAAACGAATCATTTTGTACTCTTTTTTTGGGAAATATTTCATTTGTGATAACATACAGCACATTTTACATATTTTCCCTACTGCCTCTGTGCATATCCAGGCCTAATTAAGATTTTAATTAAGCCCCCCCACACACGCACGCCCCTGACATTTTGGGATCGTGACCTTCTCCTTGTTTGTTTTCCCTCTGCGGTCCAGTGTCGTCGTGTACAGACAGGAGTTTATCGCCGGATCTGCAGGACCCAATACAGGACGACATAAAGGAGACGGACAATTCCACGTCCTCAGATAAGGAAACGAACAATATTGAGAACGAGGAGCAGAACTCGGGCACCAAGAGGCGGGGGCCCCGGACCACCATCAAGGCCAAGCAGCTGGAAACGTTAAAGGCCGCGTTTGTGGCCACGCCGAAGCCCACCCGACACATCCGCGAGCAGCTGGCCCAGGAGACGGGACTGAACATGCGGGTCATCCAGGTAAGCTTCCCACCGTCAGTGAAGCTCACACAGGCCACTGCCCGGTGACAAAGACGAATTAGCGAGAAATGACGGATTGCAAATCAGACGAATTACTCATTCTCGGTCCTCCAGCGTTTAATTGAAACCCCCCCACCCCCCATTATCTGTGGGAGAAATGTCAAAGCATGATGTGGTCTTCGAGCGGGATATGGAGCCACAATTAAAATAGTTTTTAGTTCGCTAGGGTATTTTTTTTATATATATATATTATTAAATACTCGGTGGAATATGCTGAAATTAAAGGTGTTTCTAAAATAATCACCCACAGATGACAGGTCATTTGACTTTTTTTTTCCATAACAAAACACATACATACAACACATGTTAAATGTATTCTTGTTTCCATATAACAAATTCATACCATGGTAGAACAGAAATACAAATGTTGTGTTCCTTATTATTCAGATTTTGTTACATTTTAGCGTTTTTGTGACTTTAAAAAAAAATCTAACGCGGTGGCATACATATTAATTTAATGCCATGCTTTTTAAATTCATTGCTCACACTCTTCTATTTCCATATTTGTAAAATTAATAATTGCACTCCAATTTGCCTCCAATTTCCACATTGCTGTTTGCCATACCTGCAGGCCTCAATTTATTCTTTGAAATTAAGATCCAGTAATCCAATTTACTGATGCCTGGATATAACAAATACCATGTTTTTTTTTAAAGAGTATCATTTATTCTGTGCACACAGCAGTTTATTCCAGCTATCATCCGTGTTCCACAGCCATGAAATTAGTGAAAGGTTAGTATTGTCGTTGCCAAAGGCAAGAGGACCCCCCACCCCCAAACATATTTTGCAGCATAACACCAGTGTACACTGTTTTGTACCTCTGTCTTTTCATCCTCACACACGCTCCCTCACTCGGTGTCTGGGTGCAGACTGTGTCAGGATGATTAGCACCATCTCTGCCAACTGTGATGTGGCTTTTTGTGCACTCGCTGTAATTATCGCTGATTTCACAGATTTACATACCACCCTCCCCTTTCCCACCTCTCTGCTTTTACTCACTTACAGTCTGCTCCCACTGCTTATTAGAGCAGACCGGGGCGTCTCCACTGCCTCAGCTGTATCATCGTACTGCAGGAGGATGTTTGTGTGTGTGTGTGTGTGTGGGTGTGTGTGTGTATGCCTGTGTTTGTGTTAGCAACAACAGAACTCAGCCAATCAATCAATCAATCAGTGAGTCATTCAATCAGTAATCAGTCTGTCAAGCAGGCTGGGCATTCTCTCTGTCTGTGCTCCCCTCCCCTGACTGTTGCTGTGTTGCTTGGAGCCAAAATGGAGGCTCTGTTTCGTCATCCTCCTCCTCGTTCACTGCGTGTTAAATACCATTGCTCTCAACGCGGGGAGCCCTGTGAGCCACGCTGCTTCTCCAGCATGTGGATGTAATCCCTAAGCAACGCTCTCTCGAGGGGAGCGAGAGCATTTACATAAAAATGTACCCTACAGTTAGACGATTGTTCTCAATAAGCAGGTGTCGCCTTTGCCGCTGGAGCACATAGAGCAGAGCCTAAGTGGTTTTAGGTGTTGTTTTTCTTCTGTGTGTGAGTGTGTGTGTGTGTGTGTGTGTGTGTTTTTGTTAATCTGCAAGCACAGTGGGATTCTGCCTCTGGTGTAGCCTCGTCAGTGTGAACATACATCATCATGCAGCAGTGATGCAAAAGGCGAAACAAGATGTGTTATGTGCTTATAATGCAGACATTCTTCCATATGGCATGTAGTTTTGCACTTTTGAAATCCCCTCTCCTTCTCTTCAAAGACAGCTTATTTAGCATTGGAGATAAGCTTTTTATTCTCTGATTTATGGCTTCGACTGTTTATTTTAACTTGTGCTGAGGTGCAGTGGGTTGTGTATTGGGGTGCATTTATATAACATTGCTACTCAGGAGAACCCTTTCATGACAGTGTCATGTTATATTGCATCCTTGGTAAAAAAAATAAGGACGTTAAACGTGTGATTTTTAACACAATCCTCATATCTGATTTGGTCTTGTTCATTTGTGACAAAGTGTAATCATTTCCTGTTCTAATACACAAAAACACCTGGGTTAGTAATGGGCACATAAAGACTCCAGTGCCACTACTCATTGTGTATCAATACTGAACTGACTTTATCTGTGTAATTCATATTGCGTTGAATTACACATCGGGTTGGAATTTCTTTCTTTCTCTCTTTCTACATTTTGGATGGAGTCGTCTCAAACTTCCTATGGAAAGCGCTTCGAAATAGCGGATTTTTCATCAAAAAGAGTGGCCACAAGTAGTTATTACAAAGTTCATACAATCCATCAGTGAAATGATCTAAAAATGATCAATTCAAGTAATGCGTAATTTTCTTTTAAGATGCAAAAGACCGCGTTAAAGTCTGACTATCCAAAACAATGACATTTTCCCTCTGAGCGTGTTGTAGTAGAAGTTTGACTGAAAACATCATCGTCGTTGCTGAGGTACTGAGGAAAAACAGAAAGCTGGAAACCTTTTTGAAGATGATGAGATCAGCTAATTAACTGTGTGTCACCCTGGTCTGATGCAGGTCTGGTTCCAGAACAGAAGATCCAAAGAGCGACGAATGAAGCAGCTGAGTGCTCTGGGTGCGCGGCGGCACGCCTTTTTCAGGGGCCCAAGAAGGATGAGACCCCTTGGAGGCCGGCTGGAGGATGCGGACATTTTGGGACCTGGAGCCTATGGTTACTATGGAGGTATAGACCCTTTCAAAATGTACTAACTATTTGTATTTCTATATCATATACTGTATGATCATGATTGTAGATTATTTTCCTCCTGCAATATCATTGTGCATTATTGGACCTTATTCTCCGCAGCAAACGCAATACAAAGCATCCTCTTTATCATGGTCTCACCCTCAGTACAAACATATGATAATCCAACTAAATGCCAACCAATGCCACCAACAAGGCTAACACGGTATGTTATTAGACTGCAAAGGGATAACACAAAAGGCTCTTTTCCCCTGTGCACTACAGACGTAAGTAGCCTCAATGTAATTTGTTTGGACACCGAGGGTCACATATTCTCTTTAACCTTTTCATCTTATTCAATAATCTGGTCAGGACTTTAACCCTGGGCACGGTTCATTCAGTCCGTGCGCATATTCCTAGATCATTTCTTGCCCAGTTTGGAAACAAATTCAAGTCTAATTTCACTCGGAATCCTCAAAATTACCATCAAATTTCGCTCAACTGAAAAAAAAAAAACTTAGAATGAAATAATTGCATTTCAGTCACACACATTTGAACAAAGAGGAAGGTCAAAACCTAGCCAGCAAAAAGAATAGAACATAATATATTACAAAAGATCACACCAGTATTTGTGAGAATTGATGCCCGTGCCGTTCTGTCACCCTCTTAGTGTATCAACAAGATGAAGCCAGGCCTTATTACCCTTTAGCGATTGTTTTTCATGGATAAGTAACAGCAAATAAGTTGTAAGAAGTAGTTTAGAATAACTTTGCATAATGGTTAGTTAATTTTTTTTGAGCATATTAACATCTATTAAAAAAACTGACACAGCTTCATATCAAAATATGTTCTTTATTCTACCGTAAGACCTTCACGGTGAATGTTTTTCAGAACACTGCATGGACTATAAATAGTTTTAATAATTTTAGCATTAACACTAATATTAAATTATATTCACTTTTGTCCAGCTTAGATCGGGGTAAAAACCTGTGGAGGTGATTGTGGTGTTGCTGTCTTTCCCTGACTGGGTTATTGCCAATTAAGGACAATTTGCAGCCTTGACCTGGCACAACAGAGAGAGCGTGCCTTTCAAAAACTGATGGAATGTTATTTTCATGGAAAATTTGAAGTTCGATTTTTTTTTGGCTAATAATTGCCGTGATTAAATAGTAAAGGGTTTCTACACTGAATACTGTTTTCCACGTGTGGAAAAGATTTTTCTTTACCCTCTAGTTTGCCTTGCTGACACGTGTGACGTGTGCTCGACTACTGTTTGATTGCCAGTGGGTGGACTGACACCTTCAAATCAATATTCTTTCAGGAAAAAAGCCTGTTAAGACCACTTGAGAAAAACAACGACAATATTTAAGCATGTGTTGGTCGCCTGGACAGGGAAAAATGGGCAAAACCGCAGATGGGCAGCAACAAAGCACTAAAGCAACAGCAGCCCCGCGTCAAACCGGAGGAATAAACCAGTTGCCCCCCGTCATGTATATATATTTTTCTTTTTGCAGCATATATACCTGAAAGGGTCCCTGCATCGAGGATACAATAAACTGGATCCGTCAAGGCTCCAACGCGGGGAGTGGGAGGGGAAGACAAGAGGACAAAACCTCCATCCCTCCTTCTCATCTATCTTGCTTTCTTGGCACGTTGCTTTTCACACCCTTTTGTGCCGCAGCAGCACAGGCCAGTCTGCGCCTTTATCTGAGCTCGCTGCTTCCTTATGTTCCTCCGCTGCGAGGGGGGAAGCCTCTGTGTGGTATGGTGCGTCTGCATGTGTGAGTGAAATTATGGCTTGCAGAGCCACACTTACACGTGCCCGCGTGCGCGCGCACACACAGACAGACACCCAGTCGAACACAAACATCACACAGTCCACAGCATAGGCTCGTACCTTGTTCTCAAGGTCGGCAAAAAAAAATAGCAGGGGTCCTGTTTGTGAGATCAAATAATTCGCTTGTTTGTGAAAGTCATATCACCTCTTATTGTTTCTGAAATCAGTGTGCAACGGCAAATAAATGAAATGCAGCCGTTATAATTGGCCGACATGCGGTATTTCTCGGTTTCTAACACGTTTAGAATAGGAGTGACAAGTGCGCGTGGGTGGGGGTTGGGGGGGCAGTAGAATCGCAACATCTGGGACACCGGGATAAAGTCAGCCATCGATCTCAGTTCAAGGTGGTTTGGAAACAGAATGGATTCCCAGAACTTGGGGAATTTGACATTGAGCGGGATGTACATTTGGAGAAGGACTATGGATGCGGTTGGTCGGAGGGGGCAGCTGGACGCATGTTGCTGTTATTCGGCACAAACAGTGTGTGAAGTAGCTGGCTGTACGTGGAGTAGATGAACCCCACACAAAGTGTTTTGGCTGTATGTTTTCCGACAAACAAATAAACAAAGCGGCTGTTTCAGGGAATCCTATGTGAAATGAAAATGCGAAAATAAAAATGGAATAACCCTGACGCCCGATTTTAAAAAGTCGTTTTGGTGCCCTGCTTTTGAACTGTGGCTGGGTTGGCAGGATCATTGCGGTTGTCAGATTGGATGTGAAACACCAGCTCATTTAGAGGGTTTATCTGTCTTTGGCACAGGATTAAAGAAAAAGCTTGACCTGCAGCAAACATGCTAATTTGCTTTCTAGTAGCTTATTTGTATTTCTCTTCTGCCAGGGTGTGATTTGTTTAGCTTTGGAAATGAATCGTGAGAAACGGGGGTAAAGTGTAGCACGGCTCTGTCCAAAGGTAATGAAGTCATGCCAACAGCCCCTTTATAGTTCTCCGATGTACACCTTACATCTTGTTTTGTTTAATCTGTACAGAAAAATGAAGGGTGCCACAATTTGTACTTTCACAGGGAATTGTGTGCTGGACTGTTTCTTGGCCGGTGCACTGACTTTCTGGAGCCTCTGCCGGTTGCCTGGCAACCTCACGGCGATGACAGTAGTTTGTACGGATTAAACAAATGAGATATAACATGTTAATTAATGAGCTTTAATGAGCTTTAGAGTTGCCGGCAGGCAGATTTTGCTACCTTTGGTTAGGGACTTGCTATCCATGTTTCCCACTTATGCTAAGCTAAGCTGACTGACTACTAGTATGCGAGATATCTTTGTGGAATTAGGTGGTGTGGAAAAACAGTGGACAGTGGTTATGTTGAAATACGGTCTACGTGCATCAAAGTGGCAGGTCATGATTGGATTCAAATGTATGTGGAATCAATAAAGAACATTAATTATACTATTATAATAATTAATAATGTTTTTTTAATCAAATCCCACCATTCTCTTTCCTGTCATGAAAACCTAAGATAGGTAATGTTGGAGGCTCACAGTGTCTGCAATGTACATTTATTTCAACAGCAGCACGGTGTCTTGCACGGAACAGCTTTGTTGTTTGGTTGTTTTTCAAGAATCTGCCGAAGATCATGCGTTTCCAAATACTAATTTGTAAAACTGACCCCTAAAACCACTTGCCATTAATCCTGGGTGTACAAGACAGCACTCAATGAGATTGTTCCTGTTCATAGAAAATGTTTGAAAATGTTATGTGCGTGGGGGGGGACTAAAATAGTGCAGACAACTCTCAGACACATAAACATGTCAGTCAGTCAGTGTCCCAGGTTAATTAGGAAAGTGTGAATATATTTTGCGAGTCTTGCAGGAAAGTTTTTTGTTTTGTTGGGCTGAGGCTCTTTGAAATGATTGAAAGCTGAGAACGCTTCGACATTCGTTCATATGTATAGTCAGGACAAATGAAGGAGATTCAGCAGATAGACTTTCAGCAACTGGACTGATATTATAAGCATGTTATTCCTGAGTGGAAATACTTGGATACGATTGGATTAGTTACATTACATGCGGAGTTACATTACGTGCGGAGCTTAATTGTCCCCAAACATTCCCTGTGTTTGTACGTTTACTTGACAATATGTCAAATAGGCTAGGAATAATATAGACTGTCAAAGCCATTCTTGCTGGGTCCATGTATGTGTTGATGTTCCTGAGCATTAAGAAAAATCTTCTTCTTAGGGAATGGCCAAATTTGTGTGGTGACGCCCATATCACCGCAAAGCTGAAAGAAGAATATATCACAATTACGACTGACTCGACATATGTGGAGAGAGCTAGCGATGATCCGACTCTATAATTGTGAATAAAACACAGCAGTAGCACAATCTCAAGCTGAGAACTAAAGAGGTGCAGTTGATGCAGCGCTGGAGGCAGCGTGAAGTGGCTAAACAGTGAAGCAAGGTGTAATTAAAAGGGGGGAAATTATTGGATAGAAAAGTCAACACAGTTAATTGATTCGATAGGCTGGCAGAAAATAAATGAAATGCTATTTTTCAAGTGAAAATACCGAATAATATCTGGTGCCAGCTTTTAAAACGGGAGTATTTGCATGCCTGGTTTGTTATAACCATATAGTGAATGCCCTGGACAATGTTGGCACTTCGGCACTATTTTCTAAAGCATCCTGGAACAACCAGTTAATTAGAGGAAAAAAGCAATTGATTAATTAATGATAAAAACAACCGTCAGTTGGAGGCCTAGTTGAATCACAGGCGGGGAATAATGGGGAATTATCTGCGTATGGTAGAGAACACCTAAAGCCCAGCGAGGTAGAGGCGAGAGGCGTTGCTGGAAACTGCATCAGACATGACAAAGGGATGTCGCTGACAAGACCTGGCAGGGCTACGGGGAGGCAGAAATCTCATTTCGGAGTTCCCCATCCAAATCCAGAAGTTTCAGCCGGGGGAATCTATGGGGGCGCACGCATGGCTGGGAGCTGAATGAGTGAGGGAGATGAATGCAGTGTGTAAAAGGCGCGAGAAGTGAGGTGGAGAGGTGTGGGGTTGTTTATACACTCAAATGAGGCTGTTGGAGACAGGTTGGCGGGAAATTGGGGCATAATAGACGGTCTAACCCTGTGTGTTTCTCGTGTTCCTCCACAGAATACCAAGGTGACTACTACGGACCAGGGAGTAACTACGACTTCTTCCCCCACGGCCCTCCGTCCTCACAAGCCCAATCTCCGGCCGAGTCCCCCTACATCCTGGGCTCTGGGCCCATGGAGGGTTCCGGCCACCACCCATCGGACGACCAAAGGTTCACGGACATGATCTCTCACGCGGAAACCCCCAGCCCGGAACCGGGCTTACCCGGCTCCATGCAGCCCGTCCCAGGGGAGGCGTACGGTGGCGGGCCCAGTCCCCCTTTTTCTTTGGCCAGTAACTCGAGCTACAGTGCCCCCATGTCTCACCAAGGCCAGGAGATGGGAGACACCGCCGCCTGGTAAAGGCTGAAACACAGGGACTATGCCTGGGCTGGAAGTCAGCCTCGTTCATTCAGGAGATGGAATGGAAAACGAATGAAAAAAAAAAAAAAGCCACACGGTGGAGTGAAAAGTACTGCTGAGATTTCTATGGCGGACAGACCGGTCCTGACAGCTGACGGAACGACGGACTTGGAGACGGAATCGAGAATGGGTTAGCTGATTGGAAGAAGACAAACGAGACAAATGTGTGCTGCCCATTAGACACTCCAAAGCATATCCCTTCCTGGATTACTGGACTTGAACTATTTAAAACACAAAGTTGTGATTCTACCCAGCAAAAATGCTTCTCACCTTCCCCTTAATGTTAACGAAGGTATCTCCTAATGCTCTAGGAACACATGGGAGAGAAACGCCAAAGGGGACATCCTGAGCTGTCTTAATTTCTCACCCCCATTGTCTCATCATTGCTTCAAAGCTATTCAGTTTCTGTTACTTCTATACCCGTCTTCGTGGCTAATCTGCCGCAAACACCCTCAATGTTGGAAAGACAAAGGGCCCGGTTGAATATACACGCTTTAATCCTCATACACAGCAATCAAGTCAGGAAATGCTTAGTCGGAAGCATTGCTCATTTTTAACTCTGTTTTCTGTAAGAACATATGTCAAATCAAAAGCTGCTGCTGCTGCTTGTAACTGCTGTATACACACACCCGCACGCACAGGCACAGACACACATGCACTCACACACCTACAAATCCGCACGCAAACCTCTGGCGTTGGCGTTCTCTCGTGCACGACTGAGCTATGAGACTTCTAATGCACAAAATGTGGTCTTGATCATAGCTTAAAATGAGGATGTCTTCAAAATTATTCAAAACACGAAGACAATTACACACACACACACACACACACACACACACACACACACACACAAACACACAAACACACACACCCGCGCACACAAATCTCTCACCCAGCCAGGCGGCCCTGATAGTTGTGCTCCACGCACTGCTTCACCTGACCTTCCCTTTGTTACTATCCCTTTTAAAAAACATGTTTTAATGGAAATGATTTTCAAAAGAACATTGAACCCATAATGGAGAATCTCCTTCAACAGCTGAGGTCTCCTTCTTCTAAAGGGCCAAATCAAAAGAGGGGGCAGACTACATCTGTGACATTACCAGTCTGCTCTGAAGCGCTCGCAGCCCCCTAGTGGCCGGGTTTAAAAGACACACCAAATCAAAAATCCCCTTCAAAACAGTACATGAACACCTTTGTGCTGCAAATTCTCCCTCTCTCTCTTTCTTTCTTTTCTTTTAACCAAAATATTACCAATCGATAATTCTGCCGTTTCAGAGCCAAGTGTTATTAGGGCCGTGATGGGAAAAGCCAATACAACATTTTTCTTTACAATACTGCTGCGGAAAGGTGACACACAACCCAAGTTAGCTGATATTATCCAATTAAAAAAACTCACATAATTTCTCCATAATAACTCCATTAAATGCATCCACTCTTTCAGCTCTGTCTCATCACGCACAACATGTCTTACACACAATACATGTACACAAACCCTTGTAATGCTGTTTGTCCATAATGAACTAGCTCTATTTGAATATTATTTTGATTTCATTTGCATTTCCTTTGGACATTGTATACGATCTAGACAGAATGTGTCTTATTTCTGGTGTATTGAGATATCCTTGGAAATGGAGTGTGAGACTGTACGAGTGTGTGCCTGAACACTTGAGGGTGTGCGTATGCTTGCACATTAGCGTGTGTGTGTGGGTGTGTGTGCGTGCGTGTGTCTGTGTGCATTTGTGCACATTAAGGGGTGGGGGGGTTTGGGCAAGTCTGTATTATTTCTATGTAAATAGCACTGGTAATAAAAAAATCTCTTACAACTTGAAGAACTGCCTTTCCTTTTAAATATCATCACTATGTGTAAATTTTTTTAATAATTTGATTGTTTTAAGTTGAATTTTTATTATATTTGAGATCTGAGAGTTACACATTGTACAATTACTTCATTCTAGATTTAAATTCACTACACTTCACGACATACATTTGAATGATATATTTACTTTAAAGATCAAGATTTATAAGACAAAAATATGATGCCAGTTGATAGTTAAAATAATTTAAATTGTCTTTGTCTCAACCGGCCAAGATTAATTGCTGGCAACCACTTTATAGGAAGGTGCATTATATAACGAACGGTGTAATATTTATGAATTAAAATAACTATATTTAAATTCAATCATTTATCATTAATTATGGGTTTATAGATACATTAAAGACCAATGATAGGGTCAAATTTCTGGTAGACAGATTGGAGAAAGGCAAGCTGGGTATGTTGTCCTTTTGAATATACCATTTTGCATAATGAGCTCGAAATTGTGTTTTACTGATAATACTTAGGTAGCTAAATTTAAATCTGGATCGATTGTATTTCGGACATTACTCGGCGGCACAATCGGCAGAAAACACAACATTGACATTTGACACTGATTAGCTTACAAATTGGGTATGGTGAATGTGTGAAGCGGTTGTCTTTTCACATGTCCTACAGGCACAGAGAAGAATAATCATTTGTTATGAATCATGTCTATGGCCGCTTTGTGATTTGAAGTCCAACAGTTATTCTTAGTTTAGCCCTATTTTTCCCTTCACCTGGATCCCTAAATGCTTCACTGTGTTCACCACCTAGTTAACTCGACCCGTCTGCGGTTTAGTGCTGTGTACGCAGCTACTGGTGAGTTATTTTAACGCAAATCATCTGTTGTCTGCACGGGAACATTGAGGGGAAGGTTAAAGTGAAATAGAGGAAAACAAAACCATGGGCCAGAAGACGCTGACACATTCTGTGGGGTAGCACAGAGTGGAGGGATAATTGTCTGTGGGTTTTTTTTTTTTTTTTTCAAACGCTAGTAATCCCCGTCATGTTGCGGCTCTTTACATAATGGCTTAAAAACTTTCTCCGCTCCACCCAAACCTGTGAAAGTTTTTCAGGCTCAGGCTCCCAGGCACAGACCCAGGACCAGATATTTCCTTCTTGCGTGAAACTGAGCACAGTCCAGTGCTTTTGGGCAGCCCTGTCCCACTAGGTACCTCTGACCCCCCCCACCAGCTCCACATCCCCTTATCCTCCTCTTTATCCCCTCCTCTGGCTCTACATCCCCCTCCTCCTGCTGTGGGGCCAGGTGGGCAGAAGGTGGCCCAGGTCTGCAGTAATTTTCCCCCTGACTGGGTTTAATGTAAAGGGTAATGTGAGCAGAGACACTGTGTGCGTGTGTGCGTGTGTGCAAGTGCGTGTGCGTAAAGGGGGATGTGGACCTCAGCATCCACCAGTCCATTACCAAGTACCCCAACATCGCCTCTATTTATTTCTTCTCTGCTCTCCCGGTTTAGTCTCAAGAGTATTTTTCATCATTCCCACTTTCTATCACTGTATCCCGGCTATGTATCTCCCGCAGCGCAACGCGCGCACACACACACACGCGCACGCACCCACGTACGTAAACATACATACACTCACATAACCAGAGATAGCCAAGGAGGCGAGCCACTCGAGTGAGCCTATACCTCTGGTAGGGTGCAAAACAAATCAGCTGTTTGCCCGTGGAACCATGCACCTGTGCTTAGCAACAAATATATAGCACTGAAATATCCTCCCTCCCAAACACAAACACACATCCATGCACATTAGCACTGGGACTTGAGCACCAGTAAACCTCCACGAAGCACCCTCAGTAACCTTCACCTTCCTTTCACCCAGTAGCATCTGGTTATCACTCTTAGACACACACACACACACACAGGCACACAAACACATGTGCACGCGCACGCGCACACACGCACGCACACACACTCACACACTCGCACAGGTGCACATTGTATCATGCACACTCGCGCACACCCTCGCACATACATACATACACGTACACACAAACACAAACACTTTTGCGCACACACAACAATCCCATTAACATCAGTACTTTTGTAATGGATGTGTTTGCAGTGCTGCTGTGGGAGAGAGGAGAGACCTGGAGTAGCTGTTATAAATCACTCGCTTGTTCCCCCTCCCCCCATCGCACACATAGACAAAAGCACGCGCGCACACACAGGCCTACTATTGGCATCACTACATGAGGCTCCCATTCACTAACATTGCAAACTCCCTCTCTCTCACACACATACATATGTGCAGACTTTTTTTTTTTTTTTCTACCCCTCCCACTCTCTTTACCGCCTGGGGTTGGGAAATCCTATTACCCTATGAAGAGGAGGAACACATCATTAATTACACTCGCATACTGCTTTACACACACAAACATGTCTACATGCCAGGTCCAATTGCACACGCATTCACTCGCGTAGATCACGGCCACTCTGACACACAACTCCAAAATAAGCCGCATCATGCCGAAACGCTTTTTCCACCTTTCACTGGTGGGCGGCTGCACCGTGGCGGCTGACACCAGAGCTGAGCTGGCGCATGCGATGGCACACGTGCACAGGCCCAAACAAACACACAGCTCTGGCTCTGCGAGGCATGTGTCAGAATGCGCGCGAGAGTAAAGTTACGATCGCCGAGAGAGATTTCAGGCAACATGGACAGGCAGATCAGGGACTGTCAGAGTGTCACCCCTCAGATTTATCCACCGCCTCAGCTGCCTTTTCAAGGTTTACCAGATAGATGGATGCCATAAAGTGATACATGCACACTATAAAATGAACAGAGGAGAAGTAAGCCATGCATAGCCAGGCTGTCAGGAGGAGTGTTTATGCACCCAGGTGGACACCTTTAGGACACATTAAGTCATGGCTGTCAGGACAAAAATAGAGCAAGTGACCTCACTCCTGTAAGGGACACATATGTCCAGATGAACCTGAACAGTCTGCTTGTGTCATTTGTTCTATATGGAAATTTCAAAGGGTATAGGAAAGTAAGTAAATAAAACTCGAGCGATGACCTCACAACCCCCATGCTTATTACACCCACCCGCATCTATTGTCCTTCATTTGGATAAGCTGCATGGTCCAGAAAACAAATTATAACTGGTACTTAAGCATGTAGATATTCATACACATGCACACATTTATATACAGTATATGCGCACGCATCTGCTTGCAAATGCATATTCAAATGCATGTGCATACA
The DNA here is from genome assembly GCA_016785305.1 of Colistium nudipinnis. Classification (NCBI taxonomy): domain Eukaryota; kingdom Metazoa; phylum Chordata; class Actinopteri; order Pleuronectiformes; family Rhombosoleidae; genus Colistium; species Colistium nudipinnis. Next base: position 315,010 of record JAFBJU010000091.1, read on the forward strand.
CACACACACACACACACACACACACACACACACACACAACTGATACATAGCTATCAACATTTATCAACAGGACTATTCAACAAAAAGTGATTTGCCATGTACACAGGGTGTGATCAGATGGCAATCATCTTAAATTTGTTTGTCTACACTGTTTTACCAAAAATACAATCCTCTGAATTGTCTTACAGATTTTAAATCATCCATACAAAGCTATAGTATAAATCATACTTAGTAGTAGTAATGCAGTAGCGAAATATAGCTTACATTTAAAACAAGTTTATGGTTAACATGGCAGGCCGATCAAGATCTCTTCTGATTCATAAGGTGAAACATTTTAGGTTAAAACAAGGGTTTATAGAAAGATACTACACATGTCTGAGGGAGAATCTATTCCAGTTTAATATATGTATTTTGTAAATATAATAGCTATCAAGTTTTCCATCTGTATCTGTATCATCATTCACCCCTTTTCAGAGTCAAACCTGTGAGATCAGGAACCAAGGAATGTAACAGTTTTTGTGTGAAATAAGACAAAAGAGAAAGGGGTGTTTTTGGCAGACCGTGCCCAGCTGACATACAGCCACAGCGCCACCAAGTGGATGCAGGCTGACAGTGTACGGACACTGACCTCAGCTACAGTGGCTCTGTACAGTAAGGCAAGCGACTGATTTTAACAGACAAGAAAAGAAAAAAAAAGCTGAATGAGGCGTCAATTAAGCGCTCCAAGTTGCAATTCAAGCACGGCCGAAGGGCAGTTCCTTTTTTGATTTGGCGTAGCCAAATTTATTAATAACGCCTGCAGTTTGGCATCAAGGTCAGTGGGTGACACAAACAAAAACAAAAAAATTGCTGAGATGAATGAAAGGCTGGCTTATTTTACTCACTCGTGAAACCGCAATGCCAACACAGACTGAGAGAGGTTTGCTTGAAAGAGTGCGTCAAATAAGAGGATTAAATGAGGAGGAAGAAAATCGGGGATCTTTCCATTTGTGAGGCGGTGTAAAAGTTGCCTTTTCATACTGCAACTGTACAAGTCTGATCCACATTGTACAAGAAAGTATCGTAGGTGGTCTGCGGTTGCTACTTTCCCTTTTCCCATTTGACACCCGTCTCCTCACTGCAATCACAAACTACGGTATATAACCCCATCATTTAATTAGCCCACTATAGCAACTCATTTAATGAAAATAGCTAAGTGTATAGAGGCAATCGCATTTTATTACACCAATGTCTTGCTTGTTTACAACTGTGAAACCAATCATTTTATTGATTTTTGTAAATTGACTCACGGGCCACACAACGTGAGGCCGCCAGCTGCCCTTTCCTGGATCTAGAATAACATATGCCTACTGTACGGGGGGGGAGACATCGAAAATACAATTATCCCAAGCTTTGAATTCCGGGACTTTTGGAAATGTTCGATTCATTTAATACAGATGAACAGATTATTTGCTAAATACCAAAGTATATGATACAGTCTTTTCCTTTCAGGAGAGAGTATTCAAGAGAATACTATTGAAAAAAAAACACAACACGGAACAGAAGACAGAACACTTGAGCTGACCCTGGTGAACTTCATGATTTTTTGTGGGACATTTGTCTCTGACCTTTTTCTTCCCATTGACTCCTAGATATGCATACCTAAGATGCATTAAAATGCATCTATTGATGTCACTTGGTTCTTATGAATAATAGTAGATTATTAATATTACTCTATAGCATCTCCACCCACCATTCATTTCTTTCAGTGTTATACATACATAAGCCATGTGATGAACTGTCCTTGTAAGGCAGCTTTTGAAATGCACTTCTTTTTGTATGCAGTATTTTATTTGGGAAGGGGAACAGATCCATATCTGAAATAAATGGACATGAGCCTATTCAAATGTTTAAAACAGCATGTGACTTCTGTATTTGTCCCTGTATTCCTGGAGTGTAATAATCTTTAATCGTAACATACTGTATGCTGAATTCTGCAAAAGGTCTTTCACCCATCAGTTAGTCTGAATGGAGGAAATGCTTTGAATGATCTAATTGAAATACAGTGCTGCCATGGAGACGGAAATAAACAATTTAGATAAATACCATGCACCCCGCTGCTTTAATCAGCCATTAATCTGTTTATCATATTCAAATGGCAATTGAATTTTGAGTGTTTACGCTGAAAACTGTGAAATCGAATAATTCCATTTGTTCATAGAAATCTTTCAGGGATTAATGCAAGCCATGAAAGACAAACCCTCCCTCTTTCACACACACACACACACACACACACGCAGCAAACAAATGGGACAATAACAACCTACTGTACAACAGGCTCCACCTATTATAAAAGAGTAACACAGCAACAAACCACCCACGTCCCTTTTTTTAACATTTACTTGTTCTGCTGCATTGGTGAGATGAGTGTCTCACACACAAATAATTCTGAATCCATTTCCTTTTTTCCCTTTACTAAGGTAGGCCTATAGGGGTATGCATAGAATTTGCTCATACTTCCAGCGCGGCTAGTAATTACTGACAATTGTTCATTGCCTGTCAACCAAGTTTGAACAGCCAGAGCACGTTAACTTCAACAGATGCAATGTAGATAGTAAATGCTTGGATTGCTGTATGATTGTATAGCTTCATATCAACCACAAGGCCTTGTATATTTGTTTGACTATTGGTACGTTGTTGCGATGTTTCACTTAGCATCTTCCAGACATTTACTTCAGAGTCAATGGCACACTTTTAAAACCTGCTATGCATGAATAATGTGTAATACCAGTGAATAACTAGGCGACACATAATTGACCTAAACCAAAAACAAAACAAAGTGCATTAAATTAAAAAAACTATATATGCCATGGAGTAAGTAGTTATTTTACTACAGTAACATTATGAATGCAAGAATTTAAGCCTCCGGGCTTTCTCTCTCCCTTGGTGATGAATGACATCCACACCAACCAATGCCTCCTTTATGGGAGTTACTTTTTGTATGCTAATTTGGTGTCCAGTACTGACCAGACTGACACCAGTTGACAGCACAAGACGGGACCTCTGTAACATGAACCGCCCGTGTATCGTTGATTTTCAGCATAATTCCGAGATAGTTTGCAAAATATTGATTTCATGTTGCCGAGATGATCAGCGCTGTGACAGTTGACCATCATTTGTCATGTTTTTATCCTCTTCTTCAATGACTTCATTCACTTCTAAAGCCGCAGTCACAAAACCACGATTTATCAAGATGCTGAGGTAAATGCTCTCGAATCCAGATGAGCCACATTGGATTCACAGAGATGAACGATAGAAGGTCAAACAGACTGCTTGTCAGATTAGGCTAAATGCTCCGAGAGTTGTAGGTCCTATAACCTCAGAGCATCGCATTTTCCTTTGTGGGGTGTGGGGTTAACATAGTTACCTCAAACAAGAGCAGCATTCTGAACAATGCCAGTGACAGTTGGAGCCCAGGCAACAGTTAAATGTGGCTGAAATCCTGGCTCAGGTTCGCGCTCGGGTTCCTTGGTTCAGGAGAAAGGCCAAAGTTGCCAAAATAATTCTCGGTGCATTCAGGAACAAGACAGACAGACGGAGGACAGCCAACAAAACTGCCCATCCCCATCATTCTGCATTACATCCTTGATTCTGGCTTTCGCCTCCACAGAATGTACAACACATCCTACGTTGAACACAATCAGCCCCCTGAACAACACACAGCGTGTTTTAGCTGTTTTGAACACGCTGCAGAGCTAAAGGGCCACGATTCTTTAATTGTTAGTGGGAATCTTTCAAATTTGGATTAGAAAAGTATTACACTGAGTCACAGAGAGCTTTTGGCCTTGACAGCGCAAACACAGCTGTAGATTGTGCAAACATTTCTGACAACTCCCTGACAAGGACTTCACTTGCCTTAGCAGACACGTGTGTGGCGGGGCGGGGGTGCCGCGCGGCGAGCTTACTGCAAACCGTTTCACCGTCATCAGACATTGTTGGGTGTGGGTTCGCTGCCAGTGATGTCCTATGAGTGCGGGTGTAGGGTTGATGGCAGAGGATGTCGCACTCTGTACAGCTTTTGAAGCCCTGGGAGAAAGTTGTGATTTGTAAATATGGGCTTTGTAAATGAATGAATTGGTTCATTTGATTTTGATATAAAGATGGACGACTTTTCTTTTTGCAGCCGTGTCCCAGAGGTATCAAGGTCTCTGCAAAAACAACCACCCCACCAACCAATCGCGTGTCAATTTCACCTGTCAAATGACCTTTCACAGGGTTTTTATGGCAAGAAACAACTTCAACTTCCCTCTCGGGGGCTCATCTTATCCTCTATCTGCCCATACGTACTCTCATATGTGGCACACACCTCATCTGTCACCTGGTGCTCACAGGTGTAGTTTTTCTCATGCCGGGTCATCTAGACCACTCACACATGCACGTGTCATCAATGTCCCCTAGAATAAATAATTTACTCCATGATTGAGGGGGTGATGGGACCACTGTCACCTGTGTCCTAGGTAAAATGCAGACAAGCGAGTTATAAAAAGGACCCTGAAATATTCCTATAGCTAAACCTAGAGCTATACTACTGCATCTATCGTCTTATTGCGTTGAAGTAAATAAAGCATAGGAAAAAATAGACAAAGGCAAAGAACAAATATTATAGTGATCGTTGGGTAACATTTTACATAGCACAGAAGCTACCCGTAATTCAAATTTTCTCAGCAAAGTCTAAACTAGCTGCAGGGCAGAGCTCAAAGATCTCACCAGACTTGTTTTAAGACTTAAATGACAACTCCATGATGGGCTAGTAACTGGAAAGATCAGATGATTGTACCACAACATGCAAACCTGCTTCATTGCACAAATGCACCGTTGATGAAACGCTGACCAATGAGTGCACCGGTTTGAACCACCGTGGCTAGTTTATTTGACTAGGGGACATGTGGAGTCCACGTCGAAACCAAAATCGAGGAATGACCCGTCGACATCTTACAGTAGACCACAAGCCTCTTCATTTTAACCTATGACACAATCACACTGCATTTCTGCCCCCGCATGTCACAGCTGATCACCTGTTGCAGGTTTGTTCCTTTGTTATTCAAATTGGCACTGCTGGTTGACAAACAAGGGTACATACATTCAGGGCCGTTTCAAGACACTCTGGGGGCCCCCGGCAGAACAAAATTAAAATAAAAAAACAAAGCTTTTGACAGTGCGCAAGTACTATGGGGCCCCCTATGAGGGGGTTCCTGAACGTGTCATAGCATTTAAGCCCCTTAACGTAATTTAAGGGGCTTTCAGGTTGTCGTTGCTGTGGACCAATATAAACAGCCGTCTTTGGGGGCCCCCTTCTAGCTCGGGGCCCCAGGCAATTGCCTAGTTTGCCTGCACAGTTGTGGCGCCTCTGCATACATTTCCGGGCAGAGCCATACCCAGGCCTAAGGGAAATAAGAGCTTGTTTAGGGCCCCTGTGTCCCCGAGAAGGCCCAGAAAAAAAGTTTAAATTGTCCCACTAGAGAGTACCTTTTTTTAAAGACATGACAATATGTCAATTAGTATCGTAAAAAAAATATTATTGTAATGGGCTGGCTAGCTGCTACTATTTGTTTAGTCATTTCCTGCTGCTTTTGTCAGAGCAACATGGAATAACATGAATAAATGGTCAGTCAGTAGTCAATAGTATTGGTGGTGCTGAGGCGGTTGTAAGGCCCCCCCCCCGCATCAAAATCTGCTTAGTGCCCCCTTGTCTGAGACGGTGTCTGAGTGTGTTTGGTGCATGTAATGCACACGGGAGGAAATGAAGGAAACTCAAAATACACCAGCAATCTTTTTGTATTAATGTGTAAGCAACACTTTGTGAACCTCCTCGAAAACAACGAAGACACAACATATTGAGTTACAGAGTTATTTTAGTGATAATAGTTCTGAGAAGGAGAACAGCTTGAAAAGGGTTTGCATTTCAGATTAGCAGGAAGTGCTCTGAACACATATAAAGTGTCTTATTTTATTTTCAGGGATCGTGAAGTTGTCATCAGGCACAAAACCATACCATTTCTGGTAAATGGAAACACGGTGAAAGAGAAGACTCTTCCTTTTAAGTCAAATTCCCCTAGATTACATAAGATTACAGGGTGATGCATCTTGCTGGGAACATAATTAAGTGGTTATTCTTCACTTGTGCCACATACTTTGGCAACTTGCGTGCTGATCCCTTTGGCAAAATAACATGTTTTTTTTGTATTATCTTGAACAAACAAGAAGAAAGGCTTAACATGTTGTTTACTCCCCAGACAGTAAAAAGGAAGCAGGTTTTATTGAGTGTGTGCCAAAAATGGCCAAACTGTGGCACGTCAACTTTTCTGCCTGGAATTCACTTCAAACTGCAGAAAACAACACAGAGGAAAAATCTCATTTGAAACAACCAAAACTGCTCTGACTTTGGTATGGAATTGTGCATATATTATACAGTGTTATTTTATATAGGCCTAGACTGCCGAGGGGAAACCCACGATCCACTGAGCTCTCTGCTCCTCTTTCTGTCCCTCCCTTTATCTCAAAACATTAACTTTATGCTCTAGCTTTCCCTTAGTTTGTGCTTCTCCTCTCTTTCTTCCTTCTGCAGGAATCTACGATCCCAAGAGTGAAGGATCCAGACCTGGTCTCTGACCCACTTGTCTCTCTTTATTCTTATGATTATTCCAAAATGATAAATCATCGCTGCTCTGCCTTCTCTCTTTCTCTCCCTCTCTCTCTCATACTTTGTTATTATTGTGTTCATTTGCTCTCTACACGCGACATCTATTGAACTCCTTTCCATCCTGAGAGGGATCCCCTCACTTGTGGCTCTTCATGGGGTTTCTGCCTTTTTCTCTCTTAAAAGGGATCTTCTGGCAGTTTTTTCGCACCCTTTTCAGGGTTAAGGGCAGAAGTTGTTGCACACAGATTGCGAAGCCCTATGAGGCAAAGTACTATATTATCTATTTCTATAAATGAACGTTGATTTGATTTTGATATAAAGGTCATCAACTTTTTTCTTCCCATCTATATAAATGAAGCCAAAATATATGCAGATGCTGCCGTCTTGTTCTATTGCTCGAGCTTGTGCAGCAGTGTCCCTGACGTATCAAGGTCTAACCCAACCAATCACGTGTCAATCTCTGCTGTCACACTGACCTTTCGCCGCGTATTTAGACAACTTTAGCAAGAGACAACTAAAACTTCCCTTTTAAGAGCTTTTCATGTCCTACATCCGCGCGTACATACTCTCAGCATGTGACACACACACCTCCTCTGTCACCTGGTGCTCACAGGTGTAGTGTTCTCACGCCAGGTCCTCTAGACCACTCACGCATGCACGTCATGAATGTCCCTTCGGATAAATAATTTACTGAAACCCAATAAGCCCTCTTGACTCTAACTGAGTAGGCCCAGTTGTGCTGTAAGTAAACTGCTTACAGCGTCAGAGGAGGAGTTAGGAATGGCAGCGACACTGTGAAAGTGATACCGTGGTGTGTGGACACCCAATGTGTGCAAACCCTTTCCGAGCTGTTCTCCCGCTCACAACTATTACAACTAATATAATAACGATGTAACTCAATAAGTTACGTCTTCATTGTAGACAAGGAGGTTCACAAAGTGTTGCTTACACAATTATACAAAAAAGATTATTAGTGTATTTGAGTTCCCTTTATTTCCTCCCGGGTGCATATAATGCACCAAACACACTGTCTCAGACATAGGCCCAGACCTTTATAAGGCACTAAGCAGATGTTCATGCGGGGCCCCCTTACAACCGTCGAACAAAAAAAAGTTACTCTCTTGACAACTTCAAACGCTTTTTAGAAGCTCTTATTTCATATGCATGGTCAGCATTTATCAACTGTGCATTTGTACAATTAAGCATGTTTGCTACAATTATCGGATCTTTCCAGTTACCAGCACAGAGCAGATCAAACGTGCTGCTAACTGCACAACCTTTAAACGTTAGCTTCATGGTCTGATGAGGTCTCTTTACTCACAACTATAAACCAAATGAGTTGACTTGGTTTTCGCCCACTAAAAGCTTGAAAAAAAACAGGTCACATGTAAAAAAAAAATATTGAGTATGAGATAGCTTACAAAGATTTAGCATTGTTTACTGAGGGAAATGAAGCACGGTCTGTAGTTCTCATTTAAGTCTTAAAACAAGTCTGGTGATATCTTTAAGCTCTGTACTGCAGTTAGTTTTCCATATTGTTGAAACATTTTCTTACTTTGATAGTGAAAATTTACATAAGCAGGCACTCAAATATTTGTTGTTGCTTTGTGTACTTTTTACTAACATCAATTTGGAAAAACCCAACAAGACGGTATATGGCATGCCTCACTGGCAGGAAGAATGTAGTCCAAAAAATGATAGCTCGCAGTGAAGCCATAAGAATGTTTGAGCGTCATTGTTATATCTTGCTTATCTACATTTTTTGGGACACAGGTGGCAGTTATCCCATAACAACCCCTCAGTTATTCACACCGCATTTTTTTTTCGTTCTGAAAAGACAAAACAAACACAGTAAAGGAAACGAGGCACAACCTTTCCTGTTGAAGCGTCACCATTTGTGTGTAATCACATAGAATGATTATTCAAAAGAATCTCAAAATGACATGTGGTGATACTCAAAATCTTTCCACACACATAAGAATACATTAAAAGAGGCTTGGGGCATGTTACATCTCGAATGTAGCTACTTATTACATTCTACATTCACATCATCAAAGTCAAAGTCATACGGACAGAACTGAACATAATTCGTTTGTCACGTGCCCAACAACAGACTTAGGTGAGCCGGTGAGAAAGAGGCCACCTCGAGTAGACACAGTTGTTACAAACCACCGTGGTACTGTCCTTCACAACAGCTTAGAAGATCAGTGAAGGTAACATGACCAAATGTCTCGTTTTGATCAAAATTCACAGAAAATCAACGTCAGAAGAAGAATGCACACGGGAGAATGTAAAACCAGCACATTTTTCACATTTAAAAAGTCTGGCATTTCTGCCTGAGAAATAATTTAAAATTGAAATGCATTGGTATTAAACTAGTTCTCTGCCAAATGACGAATTGTCATTGCTCTACCGTAGCCTCTACTGCAACCTTGGTTAAGCCTAGACAGGTTGGGTTGGTCGCTGACTGGAAAAACCGCTGGTTTTCCTCCAGCTTCGCCTCAAGGCACTGAATGATAACGGGGTCCACTTTGGCGTCAAACTTGTTGGCGAACCAGTGGCCATCGTTGAGCAGCCAACGCATTTCTGCGGCACCAAAAATGCACACGCTGCGAATGTGTGTCCCCGAGCAGGGCGGGTAGAGGTACTCCTCCAGGTACTGCCACTTCACCAGCCGGGTCTTGCTCATTATGTCTGTGATATCGGGCTGGGATCTGGGCACCTCCCCTGGGATGCCGGGCAGTCGCACAAGCGTGGCCCAAAAGTGCTCATCGGGGGAGTAGGTGTCCTCCGACCAGGCCAGGAAATCCCTCACCACCGCCGAGGAGTCCACGTATGCGACAAAGTCCCTGGACAGGACAAAGTAGGCGTTGCCGGAGAACATCTGGATGCCGTGAGGCGGCGGGCTCTTCTTCTGCTTCGTCATCACCGGCAGCTTTTGGTATTCAAAAGCGGCGTCCTGCAGCTCGTGGTGAAAAGTGAACCTCCGTTCCTTGTACTCAGTGGGCCGGCTGGTCTCCAGCATGTTCGCACCGTTTAACCTCTTCAGTTCCGACACCAGCTCCATATTTGTCCTGAGGGGGAAATCTTGACCACACAGGTTGATGACGTATCTCCATTTGACGTCCGACTTCGAAAGGTCCGACAGGCAGTTGAGGTCAGCTTTCAAGCGGTTGATGCTCGCGTAGTAGACCGACTCTCGCTTGGAGGCGACGAAGACGTTGGGCAAACAGCGCACCAGGCCCTCGATGCCCGCGATGAACTCAGCCGAGGACTTCTGGTCGTAGTGAATGCAATAGATGTTACTCGGCGAGTACAGCACCTTGATGATTCTCTCCACCATCCACGCAGACTTGTGCACGACCAGGGAGTAAGCGAGGGGGAAGTCCCACTCCTCCTCCGACGCGCAAACCTTGTCGTAACCTCTGGACTTGAGGAATCGCGGACAGTCTGAGGTGAGGTTCACGAGACTTTCGTCCTTGTCCTCCTCAATGTGTGCCTTGCGAATGACCAGAGACTTCCCCACCTCCACCGGGTCCATGTCATATATGGCCGAGCAGCTGACGTTGTACTTGTGGAAAGTCTCAACATGCTCTACGACGGCTGCGGGAGACGAAGGCTCGGGGTTGAAGTTGTACTTTGCCCTGAACAACAGCAGGACACACAGGAGCAGCAGCGACAGGCGCAAGGGTACCAACTTCCCTCTCCCCAATCTCACAAATCTCGCACTCATTCTGTGGCAAAACAAAAAACAACACACAAATATGGAGGGGGGAAATACGTTGGTCAGGGAGCAGAGGACGAGGCTGCACAAGGACACACGAGGGAGCAGGGAACCCAAAAGTGTAGATTCAACTAATACAAGGGTCCATTGTGCGCACACTCACCTTGACACGCCTGCCCAACGCCTGGCCGTTTCGTGGAGTCTCACATGAAGTATCGTGAAGAAAAAGTGAAAATGAACTGGAAGGTGCACCAAGGTTGCGCACAACTGCGCGCACATGAACGCCCCACCTCAACAACTTACCGGTGTCAAAGGAGGGATTAAAAACGCGCACGTTCGCCTTCTGTGGCATCACACTTTTTACGCACGACATCTGTGGCCACTATTAACTTTAGGCACACCTCTCCACTAGTCTTTCACCATCCTGAGGTTTCTGTTCGTCAAAGTCCCCCCCCCCCACACACACACACAGTAGCACAAATGAGTCCACGAGCGCAGCGACGTTCTTAATCTCAGCTGCTGTGATGTCTCGGAGTCCGGGAGGAGGGGGAAACCCGGAAAGAGGAGGGACGGGCTCGGGGGGGGGGGGGGGGGGGGGGGGGGAGGGGGGGGGAGGGGGGGCAGGCTGCTGCACAACAAAAAATGTTGTTCGTGTTTCAGACGTCAGCCCAGGTCTGATCAGATGCGCGCTTGAGCTCAATGTTAAAAAAATAATAATAATAATGAGTGGGGGCATCCATCCTCCTGATAGTGGAGCCGCATCTCCTTACTGAGGACGAATGAATACCGCGTGCCTGTCGTATGAGGAGCGAGAGGGAAGGAAGAAACCCTTGGCTCTCAAAGAATGGCCAGTAGAGTTTAAACCATCCTACAGAGCAACATTCCTGTTCCTGCAAATTAGGTTTAAGGAAGTCAAACTAAGCGGAAAGGTGCTTCCGTATCAGGTTTTTACACAATCAGAGGTGAATTCAGGTTCTTCTTGGCACCATGTTAACAATAAAAAAAAATATAATTGAATAAAACTAAAGCTTAAAATAAAACTAAGGAGACTTCAAGCTTTGCATTTGGCTCATACGGTTTTTTCCACAATTGCTGAAAGACATTTCTTAAAGTCTCTCTTCCAACTTTAAACACAAAACCCAGCATTCACAAATCCACACACTCGCCTGGAGAAAACTGAACAATGGCCTCAAAGCAGTTCCATCTGTGCGCAAAACCAAACAGTGTTGTCAAAGCATACAAGACCCCCAACAACACTACCAAGCAGTCATTACGCAACACACAAAAACAACAGTAAATGACACATGAAGCTTTAGAAATAGTGCATTGTTCATTTTGCAAAAAGCCAAACAAAGTTGTGCAGTTAGCATCTGTATACAGTAAAAGGACGTACCTTTATATACATGCAGCACTAGGCCTACAAACATGTAGCCGCTCCCGGAGCCTCCTCTAAAGTACGACAGTTTAGCGGCAAAGTGATGCACCGAAACATCCGTTTAAAACTCGTTTCCTCATCCTGCAGAGCAACACTCCTTGTTGTCGATCATGTAGATCAGGAAATTAGGTGATCACCTCAAAACAGTTCCGCCTGCGCTCAAAACCAAACAATGTTGTCGAATCATACCCCAAGTCAAGCAAAATCAAAAACACTGTCCGAGCAGTCATCACGCAATACACGCATACAAAAAACAAATGGAAAACACACTGCTCTGGACATGAAGCTAAATGCATTCAGAAAAACCCAAACCATCATGTGCATTTAGCACTTGAATACAGCAAACATTAAAGTATGATTATAAATAAATAAATAAATAAATAAATAATAATACAATAAATAAATACAGAATTAGGCCTACAAACAGCCAGACACGCCCCAAGCCTCCTCTCCAGTACAATACAACAGTATATTGACAAAGTGATGTCCTGAAACATGTCTTCCTATAGCACGTGGTATTGTCACACAAACCTTTGCAATATAACATGAAAAGCATTTACCTTTTCTCTTCTCTGAATCTCCAGGTTATGGTGGACACAGCGAATCGGCTGAGGTTGGGTTGTACTCGGTGTTCTGCTTCTCTCATTGTAATTCCACAGACAAGGACATGGTCCATCACAGCAGCTCGTACTCCATCAGAAATGACTGTTCTTCACTCTTACTCCACTTCGCTCAACCGCCTCTCAAAAGCACTCTTCCTCTGCCTCTCAGATTGTGTCTGTCCAACCCTCACCAACCGGGGCTCTCAGAACTGGCTTATATTGGTTCCCTCGCATCATACGCTACAGCTGTGATCAATTTTGAGTCGTTGCGTTGAAAGCCGTGACACCTGTGCTTTAATTGTGTTGAACTTTTGCCACCTGTGCTTACCATCATGCAGCACAAGTGCATCACAGTGTTTGCACGTTGTCACTAGCGAGGTGAAAAGTGCTTATGGTTTTGCCAAAAGAGTGACACATTCAATAAATAAATTCAGGCCACTGAGCGTTTGGTTCAAACAAGAGGGTTTAGTGATTTAGTCATTGACAAATACGGTATTAAGCACACAACATCTCCAAGTCATGTCCCAAATACCCCAATAACGTTTACAATGTGTACCTGTGAAATATGTTTTAATTTCTAGAACCAACATTGCACAATTACGCAGCAGAGGCAAATGTGGTGTGTAGAAAACCATTATTGTTGTAGCAATAGGCAACCTAAATAAACAAAATAGCATTGACCAGAGTCATATGACATTTTTCTTTTAGAGATAAACTTGTCTTGAATATTTCAAAATCTTTAAACCCCCAAAAATACATTTAGTGCAAAGTATTTTGATGCTGAAAGGTGCGTTTCACGCAAGTTTCACCACAAACTCTGAACACAACCTGGAGTCATGCGCAAAGCAAACTACAGTGAAGTCAAAATGGTTAATCATAAATAGACTATTTGGAGGTCACTCATAAATGAGCCAAGTGCCACTGTTATCATTTGTCTATTCTCATATTTGGGTAAATCATTAACACTGATCACAGTGTTTAAGCAGCAAATGTAGCATGTTGCATTGAGTCGTCGTATGACATTTACCATCTTCTCCATTTCATTCTTTATTGGCACCCCTCAGGAAAAATGAGCAGTGCCCTGACTTGTCTCAAAACCTGTGGTGAGGCGACCAAAAATATATAACCCAAAAAAAGACATTTAGTGCAAAGCATTAAGATCCTGAAAGCTGCGTTTACAAACCCCAAGCCTGACCCTAGACCAACACACTTTGTAATATCCTCACAGTGACGTTGAATTGGTTTCAATAATAAACTATTAGTAGCTTCTCATAATTTGGCAAAGTACTATTGTTATCATTAGTCTATCCTCATATATTGTTGAATTATTGACACTGACAAATCTCTGCGTAAGTAGCATTTTAGTATTCTGGTTGGTCAATGTGGCCAGTCTACACTACCATAAAGCAAGTCAACCTAATTTCTCATTTGATTCAAAATTATTTTGTTCCAGATTTTCATGAATTATCTGAGATAGACCCCATTATCACTTCCTGTGAGATTATTTCTGTCCATTGTACAACCTTCACCAACCAATGTTCTCTGAACTGGCTTATTTTGGTTTTCTTGATTAATATATATTCTTAAATATATCTGTCCCTCACATTGTAAGCCACAGCTGTGATGGACGTGGAGCGGTGTCTAAGCTGCGACACCTGCGCTTTAATTGTGTAACCGTTGTGCTTTTCATCATGCAGCACACGTGCATCACAGTGGAACTGTGTTTGCAAGTTGTGCCTAACGAAGTGAAAGGTGTTTATGGTTTAGCCAAAAGAGTGACAGATTTAATAAATGTGGGTTCAGGCCACTGAGAATTTGGTGTTTTAGCTATTAATAAATACTGTTTTATGCACTTAAAATCTCAGTATTTTCCCAAAAACCGCAATAAAGCACTGCACAAAAAAATAAACCACTTATGGAGCAGAGGCCTGTGTGGTGTGTAGAAAACAATTATTGTTGTAGCGATAGGCAACCTACATTAAAAAACTGACATTTACTGAGAGGTAAATGAGAGCTTCTCCATTTTTGTCTTTATTGGTAGTGTCTCCCCACATGAAGCATGTGCTGTCAACGTGAGATGCTGAAAGCTGCGCTTGGGCTCAAACTCCAAACACAACATACACTATTACACATGGAAATATCCTCACAGTGAAGTTGAAATGGTTAATCTAAATAAAACAATATATTGGTTCCCCAACATCATAAGCCACAGCTGTGATCTATTTTGAGTCATTGCGTTTAAGCTGCGACATCTGTGCTTTAATTGTCTAACATTTGCCACCTGTGTTTTAATTGTGTTTACCCTTTGCCACCTGTGCTCTAATTGTTTTATTGCCACCTGTGCTAACATTACGAAACACAATTGCATCACAGTGGAAACATGTTCAAGATTTCAAGTCCCTCCAGCAAAGGAACATGTACAAAAAAGCTAATATTGCCAAGTCCTCACTACCTATGAGCAAATACTTCACAACAGTACATTAAATAAGGAGGGGACACATAACTGAGATAAGATTGAGCTTTAAGTTCAAATAATGTATCATAACCAAGCTACAGATAAATTGTGTTTTTTCACAGTATATTAAATACAACATGTTAGAATAAAAATGGCTGGCATGCCTTAAATATAAAAATTCTGACCGCAACAATGAAACCTTGAGAAGTCATGATTTACTGAATAACCTACCCTACCCAATGGCAAAAGCTTTTAATGATTAACTACAGCTTACAGAAAAAAAACTTTCAAACTTCAAAGCTGATGGCAAGTAATTATTTTACAAGAATGAGGAAATTATCAATGAGTTTAGACCATTTAGAAAATGAGAAATTATGTTCAATAGATTGTCCAATAGTTCATGTATAATTCTAGATCGTTTCACAAATTATTCGCATATTGCAGAAAATGGCCCTGGCAGTCGAAAAGCTTTGAGACTTAATTATAGTATATTCCAAAATAACCATATTGCTATAAACAATAACTCATGTAACAGATAGACGGGATTGTTAAAGGCAAAAATGAGAGTTCAAATATAAATATGTTTTATTTTCAGTAACGAACAGAACAATTAAACAGACAGGGAGTAGAACTGCTGAAAGGAAACTAGTAAAAGGCTAAATTCAAAGAAACTCTTAATATCTGTCAGTTAATTCGATTTACTGCATTGTAACCATCATTTAAAAAGGCCTCAGTACGAAACATAAAAAATGTCTGTACTTTGTTAATGAGATATACCAAAACTATACTCAAAAAAAAATAAAAAAATAAAAAATTAGGATACATGTTGAGATTCAGACTACAAAGAGTTGTGTCCAGGGTTGCTCCCACTTCTACAGCACAGCAAACCTTACAGCATAATGGGGCAGTCTATAGCGTCCCCATGTGTATAATTTGCATGCATGTTACTGAAGGGACCTCACCACAGGCGCATGCCTCCCAACAAAACTGCGATCTGCAAAGAAAAGAGAAACAGTGAGAGAAAACAACCAAACATGCAAAGTAAAAGAAAATTAACACAATACAGTTCCAAAACAAATTCAAACCTCCATAGGCAACTAAGCGAACATTTAAGACAGGACAATAAAGGATCTTATTTACCTCAATAAGGGAAAAGGTGGCTAAACTAAGCAATGGAATGTCCAAACTAAATGGGCAAAACAAAATATCCGAATGAAAGGGCAAAAGGGGGAAAACTGGACTTACCTAAAGGCCTCAACAAAGGGCAAAAGTAAGGAGTCAGATTTAATGCCAAGCCAAGTGGGCAAAACAGAAGCGGTTATTGTGCAGGTAAAACTGAAAAACTGGGAACCCACAATTAACTACCCTCCTACTGCAGGTTAAAACTGCATTACTAAAATCACAAGCCTACTTACCACTGCTGGCATGGGGCATTAACAAGGAGACACCAGCAAAGGACAGGAGAAAGAGGAACTCCTCACTTCGCAGCCACATTGTTTTTTTCAAACAAACACAATTCACTAATAATACACACTTTTACAAACAAAATTGGCATTTGAAGTGTTTCTCAAACGTACCTGATGCGCCACACACTGCCAGCCACAGCAGAGACAGAGAGCAGGAAGCAAAGACTGATATATGGTCACCAGGTGCCTTAAATATGCTGGTCCTGATTAGGGCAGCCACATTGTTTTTTTCAAACAAACACAATTCACCAATAATACACACTTTTACAAACAAAATTGGCATTTGAAGTGTTTCTCAAACGTACCTGATGCGCCACACACTGCCAGCCACAGCAGAGACAGAGAGCAGGAAGCAAAGACTGATATATGGTCACCAGGTGCCTTAAATATGCTGGCCCTGATTAGGCAATTGGTCGCAGGTGCAGGTGGTCCGAGGCTGCGTTCACAAACGCTACCCATTTAATCCTATGAGGGGCGTATTCCACACAAGTGTCACTGGATTATAGGCAGAACTCTGGAGATTAAAGGAAGAGCGGTAATCGCTCCGGGTTTTCCTAAAGTCTCCAGATTGAGAGGATATTTTGTTTTGTTTGTTTGTTTGCTTAACAGACTTTGTTTTTTATGTTGTGGTTTTGTTTTGTTTGTCCAGTGAAAACAACTGTAACGTCACCTCTGCGTGGCTGCTCGCCACGCCTCCCTACGTAAGACGTAAGCAGGATGTTTCCGAAACGCCATGTTGTTTACGTCACTCGAGGGCGAAGTCGCGAATAAGCTGTTAACTCTGTGAAGGAGAGGCACCGATAACATGGAAACCACACCCTGATCAAGACGAAAAAGGGACCACTTGTTGTGAGTGACTGTCATAAAGTCTTTCTTTTACATGTTTTAAACTGGAAGGGGTTGTGACAGCCCGGGTCGGTCAGACCGGGTGTGAGAAAGGTGACTAATGCTAACCACTGCTAATGCTTACTTTCAGCCAAAGGCACGCACTGCCTTTAACGAAGAAAACAACAACATAATAATCTTTGTTTTTAAACGAGCGAGAGCCCAAGGCATTTGGAAGAATGCAAGCTCAAAATCTCGCGCTCACTGTATGCAGATGTGACGAGGAACCGTAACGCGGAACTGTAACGCTAGAATGAAGGCTTTGGATTGTCATCATATACAAAATACATAGACAAGACATGGATCGTACACATTCTTCTGTCATCTAGTCATTTGGGAACGATGGGATTAAGTCGTTACTTGTTGTGCTTTCTTCCACCCCAGGTGAGGTGGTAGGTGACTTTCAGGGAGCAGGGAGGCACCATGTTGGCACATCTGTTCAGGCTCCACGGCCTGCTGGTTGCCTCCCACCCATGGGAGGTGATAGTTGGCACCCTCGCGCTCACCGTCTGCCTCGTGTCCATGAACAGCCTGGCCACCAGCAGCCAGATGTGCACCTGGGACGGGTGCCCCAAGGTCGAGGAGGTGAGCGTCCGTGTTTAATCTGGGGGAGGCTGATGTTGGCGTGGCAGGTCAATTCTGTGTTTGCTAACCATGAGACGTTTGTGCCCCGTTTTTTCTTCTTGCAGAAATTCTACAGCAGTGACATAATCATCCTGACAATCACTCGCTGCATGGCCATCGTTTACATCTACTTCCAGTTCAAGAACCTCCGACAGCTGGGCTCCAAATACATCCTGGGTCAGTATGATTACATGTGGAAGAAATTGCATCATGATCAACAAATACAAGACAGCTCGAGAACCCCTTTTTATCATTATGCAAATCCCACACAGTTTATACATTAAAGTGTATGTACAACGTTCTGCTTTCTTTTACAGGCATTGCAGGTTTATTCACAGTATTTTCCAGTTTTGTTTTCAGTACAGTGGTCATCCACTTCTTTGGAAAAGAGCTAACAGGCCTGAAGTAAGTGTTGCATGTGCACTAACACTACTAATAATTCATATCAACGTTCACAGTCTCTTTTGGGGGGCATTCATAATTAAAGGTTACATTATTCCTTTATCATATTATCTTTGTTAATACAAACAGTGCATACATTTAGTACAACATATTAAGATGCTGAAACACTGTACTGTACACAGTAGGTGGAGTACACATTACACATAGGTGAGATCAAACTGTTAATCTGAGGTCAGTCCAGTGATATTATTTACACCATGTCAGATCAAGACCTCTGCAGAAATTTCACACCAATCAATAGTCATTTAATTCCTGATTAATTGATTTAATTTTTATTATTTTTCCCCCCCAGCGAAGCTCTACCATTCTTTCTCTTGCTCATTGACCTGTCCAAAGCCTGTGCATTGGCCAAATTCGCCCTCAGCTCCAACTCTCAGGTGATGTCACACTACCGTTTAAATGTGTGTTAACTGTCACTGAGCCACTGCAACTGAGCCAAAATCCTGTGTCTTGTGTATAGGAGGAGGTGAGGGAGAATATTTCCGAGGGCATGGCCATCCTGGGCCCCACCTTCACCCTGGATGCTCTGGTTGAGTGTCTGGTCATTGGGATTGGCACCATGTCAGGTAAGGACAACAGCAACAACCGTTCTGTATGTCAAATTATTTGTCACTATGGTAAATTGAGTTAGCTCTCTACTTGTTTTTCAGGGGTTCCTCAATTGGAGATCATGTGTTGTTTTGGCTGTATGTCCGTCCTGGCCAACTACTTGGTTTTCATGACCTTCTTCCCTGCGTGTGTCTCACTGGTCCTGGAGGTAGGGGAGTTCATAATAATTAAACCTGCATTAAAGTGAGTCATTGTACTTGATGGTACATTTCTGTAAATATTTTTGTGTGCAGCTGTCGAGGGAAAGTCGCGAGGGTCGTCCAATCTGGCAGCTGAGCCACTTCGCCCTCGTGCGGGCTGAAGAAGAGGACAACAAGCCCAATCCGGTGACCCAGAGGGTTAAAATCATCATGGTCAGAACCTGCATCCAGCGATCATACCACAGATTTTAACAATACATGTCATACATATGCACTTGGGGCATGTACACGGTCTCACTGTGATTTTTGATTATATCCTCCTCAGTCTCTGGGTCTAGCCTTGGTTCACGCTCACACTCGACTAGCAGCTGAGTATCCGGGTCACAATCGAACAGTGGAAGGGCCCATCGCTAAGAGACTGGACAATGGTGGCAACACATGGCCTCTGAGGCTCACTGGGTAAAAACCATGAACTAAAGAAGTGCAGATTCATTTATTCCTGTGCAGTAACCCACTGACACTCCACGTCCTCTCTTCACCTCCTTCCAGTATGGACTTGGAACAGGTGATCACCCTCGGTCTCGCCCTTCTGCTGGCCGTGAAGTATGTCTTCTTCGAGCAAGCGGAGACGGAGTCTACCCTGTCCCTCAAGAGTCCCATAATCAACCCCTCTCCTAACCAGAGGCCCAGGGTGGCGGGGGACTGCTGCTGGAGGGACGTCCCAGCGCAGAGACCACAGAAGGTCGGGACGTGTATCTCGGCAACCAACCCGACGTCTTCGGCTGGCTCGGAGTCTAAACGGTCCCCAGAGGCAGACATGGTGACCGGAGAGAAGGGTGAGACTTATAATTGGCCCCAGCAGCTTTAACCCATTATGCTCGGATGCAAAATGTGCATGTAACTGCCTATAAGTCTTGGCTTAACGTCAGTGCCTTGGTTTCCATTACGTTGCCCATGTTACGAAACTTGTGAGGTGAAATTGCATTGCAAAATTGTAAGCCGCATGTGTGGCGTGTAGAGTTTCACACCGGACTTTTGTGGTTCCCAGCCAACGACATTATATCATTGTTAGATCAAATTTTAATTTACCATGTCCAGAGGGAAGAGCAGTGAGTGTGGTGTAGAAAGGGAGCTCAGAGAATTCACTGAGTGAGTGCATCATTATCTGAAGCAGGTGGAAACATCACGTTTTTCATAAACCTCATAGTTTTTTTTTAAGCAGGCAGTTTTTAAACAAGGCTTCAGTTTTAGGTATGGGTCAATAATGTCTGTACTGATGGAACTGCTCGGTTGCTGAGCATTACCTGTGTCTTTCCTGATTTATGGCAGAAGTAGCTCCACCAGGCCCCATGGAAAACGGCCCCTGTAATTCCCGTTTTGAACCTTCTCTCGCCCCGGCACCCTCTGTTCCAGCGAGTTACTCGGGTTCGAAGCCTCGTACTCCAGAGGAATGTATGACCGTCCTCTTGGATCCTCAGGCAAGCCGCCATTGCAGTTGGAACCCCTGCATGGACACAAAGCACAAGACATTTTAGCTTCTGTATGTGTCCCACTGTTGAATTAATCACACCCCCCCCCCCTCTCTCTCGTGCTTTACAGAGAGGCGCTTGTTTCCTCAGCAATGCAGAGGTGATAAACCTGGTGACCTCACAAAAAATCCAGAACTATAAACTGGAGTCAGTACTTGAGACGCCAGAGAGGGGCGTGGCCATCAGGAGGGAAATGTTAGCACCCAAACTTCCTGTCACCACTGCCCTGGCTAGTCTGCCTTACAAGGACTACGACTATTCGAAGGTTTGATCCAAAAGCGCAATATAAAATCGACTAATTAATAACAACTGAACCAATTTTACTCGCTTTCTCACGAGCCAGTATTTCTGTGTGTTGTAGGTGATGGGCGCTTGTTGCGAGAATGTGATTGGGTACATGCCCGTGCCAGTGGGGGTGGCTGGTCCTCTACTGTTGGACGAGAAGCAGTTCTACATTCCTTTGGCGACCACAGAGGGCTGCCTGGTGGCCAGCACAAACCGGGGATGCAGGGCACTTTCAGTAAGTGGGGGAGATTTCGCTTTCGTTTGCCAATTTGTGTGCGTGTGCTTGCTCACTCCCGTCGTCCTTCCTGTCCAGATGAGCGGGGGTTGCCGCAGCAGGATCCTGGCCGACCTCATGACCCGGGGTCCCGTGGTGAGGCTGCCCTCAGCGTGCCGGGCCGCAGAGGTTAAAATCTGGCTGGAGACCCCGGAGGGTTTCAGCCGGATGAAAGAGGTCTTCGACCGGACCAGCAGGTCAGAGGAAACGCTGAAAACAATAACGGGATGACCGCTGAATCACAAAAAAAAAGAATGTCAATCACACATGGATATTTGCTCCCACTAGGTTTGCTCGTCTGGAAAAGCTGTTGGTGAGCTTAGCTGGGAGAAACTTGTACATTCGCTTCCACTCTCAGACGGGAGACGCCATGGGTATGAACATGCTCTCCAAGGTACGGCCACGCCTTCTGGTGCAGTTAGCCATCGCTGCCTTTTCACTCTCTTCTCTTGTCAAGTCAAGCGGGGGTGCCCAGATTTTGCTTTTGTATCCTCGGCACCATAAATACCAAACCGTGTGCGTGTTGCGTTTACCTAGGGGACTGAACAGGCTCTTCACGGACTCCAGCAGCACTACCCAGACATGGAGCTGCTCTCAGTCAGCGGCAACTACTGCACCGACAAAAAGTCCGCAGCCATAAACTGGATCCTGGGCCGGGGCAAGTCCGCCGTCTCGGAGGCCACCATTCCTGCGGAGGTGGTCAGGGAGGTACAAACAACCAAATCTAAACTCTCCCAGTGCACACAGAGTGGTAACCGTGGAAGCAAAAGCCTCGCCAGCTAAAACAATCCAGTGCCTGTTAATTTGCCGCAGCTCATTGCCGTTCATTAAATAATACATCTCTTCCTCACGAGTCACGTTCATGTGTCTGTAGGTATTGAAGAGCAGCACAGCAGCCCTGGTGGAACTAAACGTCAACAAGAACTTGGTGGGCTCGGCCGTGGCTGGCAGTATAGGGGGCTATAATGCCCACGCTGCCAACATTGTAGCTGCCATATACATTGCCTGTGGACAGGTAGGCCATTATTCAGTCATATGCCTCTGACCCATATTCACAGGCATCTCCCAGTGCTTTACAGTATTAGAAGTAGAGGCCAGGTGGTAAACGTTGGCCTGTGAAACTTGGCAGAAAATAAGGTGATACCACTTTGTTGTTTTCCCAGGATCCCGCTCAGACAGTGGGGAGCTCCAACTGCATCACTCAGATGGAGCGTTCAGGTCCAGATGGAGAGGACCTGTACATCAGCTGCACCATGCCCTCCATAGAGCTAGGTACTGTGGGCGGAGGCACCAACCTGCTGCCACAGCAGGCCTGTCTAAAGGTAACTGGTCAATCATTACTATTTCACTTTTAATTGTTTAATGGACATCAGAGGAATGCAGACTTGGTTATTTGAAGAATTTCAATTCAAATTTACTTTCGAAAAATGGATTCCATGCATTGCGTTCTTGGTATACATTCACAAACCAAGTTACCATAATGGAATAGACAGAAGTTTCAACTACTCACATGACCATTCTTGTTTGTGAGTCACTGATTTGCAGACGTGAAGCAACGAGATTCCACGACTAAAATTTCGCGAAGAACAGTGACGGGGTTGTGAATCGGGGCGAATTATTAAGACGGCTCACGAATTATAGAATAAAATCCTGACTGGACTTAAATGGCTTTATCCAGGAACATAACCAAACATGCGCTCACTGAACACAGAAGAGATGCAGCCGTGGCTCATCCAATGTTCTCCCCTCCCAATATAAACTTTAGCGTCAATAGCTGGTTTCCATTTTCTCTCCCTCTTTAGATGCTTGGTCTCCAAGGTCCCAGTCCCAACCAGCCTGGCGACAACGCCCGTCAGCTGGCCAGCGTGGTGTGCGCCACCGTCCTGGCAGGAGAGCTCTCGCTGATGGCCGCTCTCGCTGCCGGACACCTCGTCAAGAGCCACATGACCCACAACAGGTCAGATATTTCCGTCACGTTCTCTGTGGTTTTGTAAATGTTTTTTTGTTTTTTTCCTGCGAGCAACATGTTCTACTTTTTTTGCGTGTCTTAGAGCCCAAAAAAAGCCGTGTGAAACATCTACCTAAGAGTCAGAGACCGGAAGTGTTGAAGTGATGTCTTCAGCGTCAGCCAGAGTGAGCATCCCCCCAACACCCCCCAGAGACGGACTTGGGACTTCACCGTGGCAACCGACAGGGTTTCCTAATGACGTTCAGCTAAGGGAACGCCATGGGTTCTGGAGGACTAGTAACCGAGAAATAACACGTCCACAGTGTGCGGTTGCTTTGCGTGGGGCCCCGGCTGGTTGCAAAGAGTTAATGGGTCACGTCGTTGTGTTATTTATTTGTGCCATTTTTTTTCTGCATCCTAATGTTGCGGTCGTACTTGAGAAAGCCTTGACTGACATTGGCACTGATCTCGACAATGTGGAACCACGGTGAGGTTTGGAGCGGCAAAATCGACCACGGTGCACAAAGTGCGCAACACGTATTCAGTGTGCGAAGAGTCACAAAGACAAGAGTTCATCCAACACGTCGCACGGGGGAGAAGCACAATTTATTTTTTGAAGTGCTGAGGCGAGATCTTCAGAGGCACCATGTTTCACCATTTTTCTTCTGAAGAAAAGCAAAACTTTCACATTTGCCAAAACCTGTGGGACACCCAGCAAATCTGTCGAAGTCAAATTGTCAACCATTTGTCTGAATGTATATTGTACGGTCTTGGTATCGTAGGAGATCACTTGCACAATCCTAAACGGTGCCGCTGTATACTGTAGGACTGCGGCCTTTTATAGGGGGGGCGTTTTGTCATGGCCAACAGGAAAACCAAAGCCATATGCATTGTTAATGTTACATGTGCGTAATTATTTATTTAATGGTTGAAGTAAAGGGATTGGTTAAAAGCGCTGCTGACGAGTTACTCCGGTTTCTTGCACTGTCATTTAAGAAGGCAGTGGTGCTCGGAAGTAGCCTTACAAACTATGTCGGAGAAATTGAGGCACGTCATGCTGTGTTTAGAATAATCAATTGTAAACTATTAATGTGAAAAAATGATATTATTTAAAACACAAAGGACAATGTTCTTCAGCGGTCTTTGTGTGACGAGGACAAACGGCTCCGACATGGGGAAAAGTGGAGGATGAACTTATTTATTTCACTTTCAGAACAGGGCAGAAGTGCCGAGTTGACACAGTACATTTGTAAGTCGACCCCACAGCATTAGTATGAACAAAGTTCTTACAAAACGTAGTCCTAATTACATTCAGCCTGCTATGAACTTCGTAAATCGAAATGTTTGCTCTTAGGTGAGAGCGCTTCCGTCTTTCCGCCCGGCGCGAAGGCCGCGTGTCATCTGGCTTCACGCTCGCCTGTCCGTCGGCGCTAGGCTCGATAGCGAGGGACTGACGACAAGGCTGTTCGATGTCCTAAAGGTGAAATACTACGAGACCAGTGGTCCTAATGACTCCATTTGAAATCTCTGGAAAAGGAGCGATGCAACATTTTAAACTGAATGTTGCAGGCTTTAGAAATGATAAAAAAAAAAAAAAAGCTTAAGCTTTACCATTAAAGAAAAAAAAAACATTTCGGAAAGGATGAGAAAACATCGGTTTTGTTTACGGAATTGTAAGCACATGGCTCCAATAAAACTCAAGTACTCACCAAACTTTGCAGTCCTGCATGCGTAAGTAATATCAACCGCTTTAGACGGGAGACCGGGTCGGTGTGCAGAACACGCAAGAGACACCGGGAATACTGACGGGGGGAGTGGGGGGTCGAGGTGGCAATACTGTAACGCAGCCCGACACTTTCAGAACACTAAATCTGGGAGAAAACAAAACAAAATCCCGCAAGCCCTCGGCAAATGCGTCTCCAGACACATTTTTCAATCGACGGGACGATAACACGGGGAACGAAGCCACGAGGCACTTCTAATGATGTTTACGGGTGCACACTAACCGCACCCACTTTCCCGACCGAAGCTACATCTTCCTGCAACTCTAAGGCATTTAGGTTTGGGGGTTCCGGGAAACCCTCGCGGCAAATGCTAAAGACACTATTTACAATTCATTCAAACACAGGCTGCGCAATGACTCGAGAGCATCTTTTTAAGCGACGCATATGTAAAGCCGAGCAAAGAAAGCACACCATCTGTGTTTTTATTATTATTTTTTTTTACATTTCAATATGCACGAACAGCTCTTGGTCCCGTCCCTCCGTCAGCGCCCATTTGAGGCGTTTTCATGAGAGGGACAGGAGTCAAAAAAAGGTCAAGTCTTATTTCATAGGGGTCATGGGTTGATGACAGCCCTCTGGACTTAATACAAATAAGATCAAATCTCATTTTCCTCTCAAAAGTTAGCAGCTTACTCAAAATGCTGGGAAATGGGAAAATTAGGAAAACAAAGAAAAATTCAGTAAGTCTTTCAGTGGAGATCTACAAGTTCTTTTTTTTTTTATACAAACTTCTTATAGAACATATGTCCATTTAGGTATTTATATATTTGTCTTCAAAAGTGACACAGTGTGACACGATGGCTACTATAAGTCTCTACAAGACCGTGAAAGATGACATCAGCTGTGCCTCGAGGTCTCCTGGGGGAGGGAGAGCTACGGACCCACTGCATTGTGCATACATTCGTTCCCTTCGATTGGCAGCAATTTAGCCTTTCATGGCTGAAACCACAACGAAGGGAACAAATTGAAATGATTAGTGAAATGATCGGGATACATCATCACACAACAGCGTTTTTTTGTTTTTGTGATACAGATGTCTCTCCCCCACTGGGACCGATTCGAAGCACGGGACTTGGAAGGGGGAAAGAAAAACTCATGGGACTCATCAACATGATGGCAGCAGGGAAGCCGACAGTGGGAAGATAGTGGGTCCACAGAGCTTAACGGGAAGTCCTCTCTTTGTGTATCGAAACTGAAAAGATGGTAAAGGTGCAGAATAAACATTTTTAGGTGCAGAATAAAACTGTTGAGCTGACACTTGAAATAATAAATACAAGTAAGTAAACTCCCATGACTTGGGTTACCTGTGAGTCTCAGAATAAGATGGGTTTGCCAGACGTTTTGTCCTGGACATAGGAGGTGAAGCGTTTGAGGAACTTGGGGTACTCTCTCTTGGCCACAGCCCTCAGCACGGAGGCGGGAGCCCAGCCTCCGGGGTTTACTGCACACAAACACAAAGGATACACACTTTAATGCGCTTACACTACCATCATCCCAGATGCCCAGGTGGATGGCTAAACATTTAAAGCCTTGGACAAATAATGGGGAAAGTACATCATTAAAAAAAAAATAATAATAATAATACACCAAAGCAGTTTGGCACATTTGCCCTCCAATGATCCCCCAACGCCACAAGCAACAACCCAACGCCCCAGGGTGGTGTTAATACGCATTTGGTCTATTTTCATAATTTAAAGGCCTATATTTATGGAAAGGATTTTTATTTGTCACCATCTGGAAGTGTAGTTTTTATGACAGAACACCGCCTGTGGATGACGGAATATTTCCTCCATCTGTAAACTGCTGTTTTTTTTCTCTCCAAACACCAGTGTTGGTAGACACTGCTCCTTAAAAGATATTCTTAATATCACATAGTAACGGTTGAAGCCCTTTTTCAACCAGTATCCCAACAGCACATAACGTTATGTTGCGTTCCTGCATGTTGCCTGTTGACTGTTTGATCCCGATAAAAGCAGCAGTTACGATACTAGACTATATCCGGTTTCATTTTAGAATATAACCCTGCGAATATAACCCGGTAATCCCCGTTTTAGCAAAAAATACCTGTAGTCTGATTACATCCTTATCTTTGTACTGCGACAGACTGCAGTTACATTTTTTTGTATCCGCATTTCATAATGCCCTTACGTGTAATCTGGACCCCAAGACTGCCTGGAGACACACTGATTATATGCCAAGTAAAGCCAAAAGCACCGTTGCTCACTCACCATTGGCGACGTAGGTGATTTTACACATGATGTTGTCTCTGCTGATCTCTTTATCCCCCTCCGGAGGACTGACCAAGGTCTGGCAGATCATGGCGATGTTGATTTTGGCACGGACACACCGGCTGGTTGTCTGCGGAAAGCGACGGCAGATAAGGTTATTGGAAAGGTTTGCTTTCATGAATCGCCCAGAGCGATGTGACGGGGCCTGATGGCTCACCTGTGCGTCGTCGTGATCCACGGAAAAGTTGCAGACCAGCCAGGTGTCGGGGTCATTCTCGTTGTTGGCCAAGATCTTTCTCATGGCGGACAGGTACAGCACGTCCCTCTGAGACGCAGGCCACACCCGCTGTAACGGATTATTTTCTCACTTCAGTCTCAACAGGTCGCATACAAAAAGGGGGGGGGTCGCAGCAATACACGTCTGTGACGGCATTCCGTCCTTACCTTGTGCGTCTGATAGACAATCGCTGCGTTCTCCGACAACGTTTCCACAACATTGAAGTTTTCAATGGTGGCTAGAAATAAAATAAGATCGAATCAGAAAACATGGAGGGCTTTCATGGCATCTGGACTGTCTACACCATCGCATGGACTTAATGTCGCAAGACCTACTCTCCCAGTCGTTGCGATAGGCAGTGTCCCAAAAGTAGTGGCAGAGCTCGTGACCAGTCACCCCCTTCACTGAATGGGTGGCCTTCAGCGGGTCCAAAACAATCCCATTTTCTTCCACCTCTCTCCTGTACACCTGTATCCACACACAAGTTGAAGAAAACAATGCATCACCACATTTTCTTATCAAGTACCTGTATAAATGTAGCAGGCTTTGGTCCATTCACGTAACCATTAAACGTCATTTATTAAAATGAGTATTAGAGACAATGTTTATCCACATTTGCTACTACAATGAAGTGGGAAAATACAATTCAAAGAATAAATAAATATTCCCATCATACCTTCATTTCTCCCTCTTCTACAACCAGCTGCCAGTTGGCATCCCCACCAACATCCTGCAGGGAATAGGTCATGTGACTCCGCACCATCTCCTCCACCTATAATGGTCAGGCCATGGGCAGAAGAGGGAGTGGACATTGGATCGCTTGGAAACTGCACTTTTTGAATTATGCCTCGCAAATAAAAGCACCCTTCAGCACCCAAACACGCCTCCTCTACAGCAGATCTCTAAAGTCTCTACTAATGAACATCTTTTAATGGACTAATCCCATGCTTCTATGAGAAATATACACTAATGCTAGTAGCTTTTATAACAGGACTACTGTCCATGCAGGCATCATTCCCTTGAATTTAGAGCCACAGTAAAGGCTGGGAGGCTAGCAACAGTTGGAACATCGTTAACATTTTGTGATGTTATGAGAAAAATATTCTGTACATAGTTGCAAATACGCAATGTGCAACCAGGTCAACGTTTAAATACAATACACTACCAGCTCTTACGTCACACAGATTTAGCATTTAAAGGTTCTACAACATATTCTTAAACGGGCTCCTGTGGTTTCTGCAGAATCGTGTGACCATGAGTGGTTTGTCTGTCCAGGTGAAACACAAAGGAAGGGGCACTGACTAAGCCGCGGCATTGAATTACCTCTGCGCTGAATCTGTGGACATCTTGAGGAGAGGCCCTGACTATCGGAGCGGGGGAGGACTGACTATGAGACTAGAGGGATAATTAGAACCCCGGGGATGATGGACAAACGAAACCAAGAAGGGAAGAGACTGAGTTACGCAAAAGTGAGGCGAGGCGTAACAAGGAAGGTAAAGAGATAAAGAACGGGAAGAAATGCAGGTGATAAAGGCAACTTGCGCACTTTTAGGACGTGAAGGATTTACCAACCTTGTCAGAGAATCTATGTGAGCCAGTGCTGGAATACACGTCTAGAACCGGAACAGGGCTGGATCGCTGTATCCTCGTCTTTTCAGTTTGGCACTACAAACAGAACAAACACAGTTAGTTATCATCATACTTGAGACCCCAAATCCTTTATTTCGCATTCTCATTCTTTTGAGTAATTATCATCACATTAGCACATGGTTATTGATGCCATGTTTACCTGCTCCTCAATTTTGTCTTGTCTGTCAAGAGCAGCCTCAACTGCATCAAAGAATTCATCCTCGTTAATGAGGCTGTTTGGACCCTCCTGTGAATAAAGTGTAAAAAGGAATATCACTTCAAAGGATTTTCCATAACTCAAAACTTGTGTTGCATCATTGCTGTTGTTATTATTATTATTATTATTGTTGTTGTATGGAGCATGTTACAATTAAGTCACCTCATAATCTGGACCTCCAAAGTGAGACTTCTTCTTCAGTTCGTTGAGGGCGGATTTGTAGCCCTCCTCTATTCTTCGTCTCTTTTCCATCTCCTACACACACACACACACACACACACACACATACACACAAGAATTCAAAATCCACTTGCAGTCACAGCATTTGGACAAAGTACAGTATGGGAAATGTAATTCAAAGAATGATTAAAACATTCAGCAGTGATCCCGATGTTACACACCTTATCCAGTCTCTTTTGCCAGCTGTCTTCTCTCTTCACCATAAGATCGATACAGTGGGAGAGGGTGGCGAGGATCCCGGCTGTGGTGGCCTTAAATGTGATGGCTTCACCCTTAAAGTCGATGCCGTTGATTCCCTTGGGGCTCAAGGACTGGAACACTGCACAGAGGAAACACATCACATCTGTAATTTCTGATTTGCGGGAAAAAAATCAAACGTTTACAGGAGCCTTAAGTGTGAATTCTTGACTGCTCACATTTTTCTTTGCTGCCATTGTTGTTGTGCAGAAATTCCCCATCGGTCCGGGTGTTGGGGAAGTCATCTTCATCATCTTCAACGACTGAGAAAAGCAAAGCCAGTACAGATTCAGAGAGAGAAGGCTCACACAAAAAAAAACACCAAATGTGTAGCTGCTAGACGCAAGCTTTCTCATGTAGGCCACCCAGGGTTTCCTTGTGGCCCACTCCCGACCTAAACTACACCATACACACTGCACACCAACAGTGTGGCAGAACTCTGCCGTGCAACAGACAGCATGACAATGGTCCGGTTTAATCGTCAGAACAGAGAAAGGGTGAGGGTGAGGGGGGTGGGGAAGGGGGGGGGCAGAGAGAGGGAGCAAGTGAGCAGCAGGGGGGGGGGGGGGGGGGGGGCAGAGAGAGGGAGCAAGTGAGCAGCAGGGACAGAGAGGTCAGGAGAACAAAAGCAGGGCTTCATTCGCTGTGGTCATCCACTGGCGCCCAGTGCAGGCTGCCATGAGCAAATGTTCAGGCAGCCAAGCACAGGGTGAGGGGGCTTGTGGAATAACTGCTGTCTGAGTCACAACACACACACAGTCTCATTCAGTAACTGTTTCTAAGACAAAAATATACATTTTCATAATCTTTGTATGGAATGTGCACATTAAAGACTTTTCAACCTAAACATTGCTGTACCTAATTCCAAAGCTTTGCAAGATTTGCACACACGCACGCACGCACACACACACATTTGTCTTTCTTTCGTTTTTAAGACATGAATTGACAAATTGACCCTTGAAACATAGTGAAGTTGATTTTAATCATAACATGTTTTATAGCTTAAGCTGTGGGCAAAAACAAAACAGCATTTGTTATTCGGTCCAATTCTGCAGGAAACACCAACTGTATTGAAGGTTTCCAGGTCGCAATGGAAAACTTTTTTTTTTTTTTTTTCCCATCAACTAAAAAGAGATTTTTTTTTTTTCTGAAACCCAATCACTTAGATCACAGAGTCGGTGAACAGAATTGGTGAACTGCAGTGTAGGAGTCTGTGCTTCTTACTTTTGTCTCTCTGTAGCTCATCCTTGGACACAGCATCTGAACAACCGTCAAAGTACTTCTGAAGCGTGTCCACCTGCCTGCACAGGATATCTCTGAAGGTCTCCATTTCCGCCAGCTTCTCTCTGAGGCTGTGGCCCTTCTGACGAAACCAGAAAGAGTCGTTAGGCTCGTGCTTATATTTCCAGAGGACTACTACGCAACCATATCGGTGTGTGTATGTTGACCAATGTCCCCACTTGCGTGTGCCTCTACAAATATCCACGCGCCACTCGCATTTATGTATTTACTCTTCCTGCGAGAGTCAACATTCAACAGAAAGGTCACCTTGAACGAGGATGTGGAGGTGGCAGAGTAGCCACTGGTGGCTGATGTGAGAGACATCATGGAGCCATGTCTCCGCAGGCTGGACTCTGAGCCATATCCAGAATCCACCTGTAGGAAAAAAGGAAATAAAACAGAGTGAGCTGCGTTGTCTCAAAGTGGCCTCACTCATTCAGATGATAATTTCCTTAAACAAGGCGGAAAAACATGTTTCAATGCAGCGCATGGTGATATTCTTATTTTTGCAATGAAATTATTTTTGACAGGTTGCAGTGACGTCACCAGCGAAGCAGCGTGCAACAGATGCAGTGGCCACGGCAACACAACTGAAACATAAACTGATTTCCCGTAAACCGCACTGGTTCCCCTTTCCTCTCATTCAACAGCCCAACGCTCAGAAAAGATGTTGGCTGGCCACCGAGACAGAGAGGTGACACATGCTGTTAGGCAAGAGAAAAGACACGCAATGAGAGACACTTCCAACCTCACCCAGGAGAGGGCATGAGATGCGCATGCAGCACTGGCATTTATCAGAGCTTAGAGGTAACTGTCGGTCAACGACCGGAGGTAACTCCCCCTGTGTTCACATGGATTTCAGTCCCGCTCGTTTGCCCTGCAGCCAATATATTGCTACTCCACGGACTTCATCAGCACAGATACTGAAATCTAAACAGGCCACTTAATCGGTTAACTGGCACAGCAAGAAAAACATCCAAGGAAGCGACCGCTGTGTTGCCGGTATAGTATTTGATACAGATCTGAGCATATACAAAACAAAACAACAGTAAACGTAACATTTATCCCCGGCTGGGCCTCCTGTCAACAAGCTCAACTGCTAAGTACTATGGTCACACACACGGATACGTTCCTAAGCTGCATGCAGCGGGGTAACAATGTGCAACTGTTGTGTACATTTACAGTAGGTGTGTCTGGTGATTAAAGGCTCACAACAAACGCACGCATGCACGTGTGTGTGCGCGCGCGCGCAACATTTGATAACATAAGGCTTTGTGCAGATAAGAAAAGCTGGCCCAAAGAGAAAGAAACAACATTGTTTTTGGTGATAAACAACAACAAAAATATCAGTTTTCCATCAAATATAAACTTGGATTACTGGTATAAATGTCACATTGTTGTTACTGTGTACGTAAAATATTAAGCAACAACTGCTGACTTTGACTTAAAGCCGACGGTCTCTAAGAGACAATTTAGATTTTAGATTTTTTCCCCACCTAGATTTTGTGGTTTCACTTTTCAGACCAAAGGAAGAGACAAGTGTTAGCTGTGGTGTGTTGTGTCTCCTTGGAGACACTGGGCTGCTGACTGGTATGAGTAATGCGGGTCAGGAAAGGAAACGGTTTCTTCGAAGAATAGTACTGGTAGTTTTCAGTGGGTGACTCATGGTGGGTTAGAGTACGGCAGGGTGCACATGCATGTGCACAAGGCGGACACCCCTCGTGATCAGAGTCTCTGAGTCACGGTGGCTTCCTGGTCCTGGGACGAGAACGTGGGGAGGGGGTGAGGAGGGGAGGGGAGGTGGGGGATTTCCCAAACTATGAAGCTGGAGCGAGCAGAGTGAGTTCTGGCAGACGGCCCAAAAGGTGTGGCGGCTGCGCTCAGACGAAGTCACAGCTACACCCATCAGCAACAACATTAAAACCAGTTAACGGTATTCATGCCGTCGCTGATCAATGTATGCTCTTTTATGGACCGAGTGATTATGAGTGCACTGTAGACGTGAAACAAACACACACACACACGCGCCAATATAGCGGACAGTGGTAAAAGCAGCTGTAAGCCCTGACGTCCAACAAAACTTGCCAACAAACGCACCAGTGGTGGAGGGATGATTATTGTTCCCTGGACTCCCGCCCTCTCTCTCCTCCCCTCTCTGATACTCTAATAGAGACACACACACACACGCATACAATGATGACACTTTGTTTTTTTTGCCAATGTGACGGGGATTTGGTGATGTGCAGCGTTTTAAGCGACTCACCCTGTGCAGCTCGATGGATTCAATCCACCGGTGTCTGTGCTCGGGGTCTTGTGCTCTCAGGTACCACACGCTGTCGTTCACGCTGATGTCCAGCCGGCACTCGTCGAACTCGTGGGGCTAAAGTGTACACACAGGGAGATACAAAAAATGTAGCTTAAGTGTGCTTTAAAATATACTGTTGGTCCTGGAAGTATCAAACATAATACCCCTAACTATTAAAAGGTGATTTTAAGCTACATGAATAGGGTTTAAGGTGAAACAGATGGGAAGACAATGGAGAGACGACAGCGTCTCAACGAAAAAAAAGCTTCTTTGTCGGGTCAGCATTTGGCACTTATGGAGGTAATATAACAAATCTCTTCAGCCACCTTAAAAGGAACAAGCCGAGCGGGTCACTTGGGTCAGATCATCCACTCGTTAAATATAAATAGACATCACCGACCGATGCATTAGAGCAGTCGCAAAAAAGCTTTTAGAACTCCTTTATTCTGCGGTCGTGTTATTTATTGATTGCTGATCACGTTACACGTTTAACCCCGGATTTCATGGCCATTTTTGCAACCACAACAACTTTAATGCAATCATGTGTACTGAATGGTACGTAGTACATTTCATGTTTGGGTTATAAAAACAACATCGTATGCTCATTGCCAACCTCAACAGTGCAGCAGACCCCACCTGACCTGATAACTAATGAGAACACTGGCGTACATATTTTAGCTGTCCCTCGTGTTATTTTCACAGCCAGAGGAAAAACACACCCCTTTCCTGTTCAGGAAGTGCTGCGAGGGCCACGTGTGAGAGAGGACCCTCCATGTGCATAGCCATCAAAATGACACTGAACAAGCAAACTGCCGATTTCTCTCCCATGTGTTAGATGGAGGGCAACAATCTGTTCCTGAGTTAACAGTTCACAACTGGAAACAGGGCGGCCTGCCAGAGCAGCAGTGATGTGAAATAAATTGTCTTCGGCATGGGCCCATCTCAAAGAGCCTGAGGACAAAGACGAACGACGGCCTCCATTTTCAGACACCGTTCCGTAGTGGCAGGTAACTGGCCTTTTAAGGTAACTCCTGGGATGGAGCATGGACCTAATGGCCCTCCAGTGTACCGTCTCTGAAACTGTTTTGTTGGCATGGCCACCGACCATAACCGACTGTCTGTTTGTGTTTATGTGGGTGCCAGGCGAGGGAGGGGGTAAACCAAGTGGTATTTACCTGAGTAGTACGCGTCCCAATGCTAATTCACTCTCATGGTCTAATTTATAATCTAACTGAAGAGTCTACAGTATACAGTATAGGAAGGGCTGGCTTGCTCAAGTGTAGCTGTAGACACAGTTAGAGAGGGACCTAGAACGGGAACTGTAAGCTAATCAGAAACCAGTCTAGTTGCAGGAAATAAGGTCACTGTCTCCCTTTGTCCGCCGAGTCACGGTGGACGCACCGACACAAGATTAGATTCGATGCAATGAGATAGAATTAAATGTAATAAGATGAGATGGAATTTTAGTTTTCTCTAAAGGAAATTCTTTGGCCAGACATTGCCCTCGAAGTGATGATGGCGGGACAACAATTAAAATAATCATTAATATAAAAGAATGAAAATAAGTGTAGTAAAGTGAATAAGTAAATGCATAAGACTAAATGTTTAACCGCTGAACATAATGATGTCACAGTGAAACTGACCAATGAACATTTGGATAATGAAACCTCTTCATGTCTTTCATTGTTTATACAATACCATGCCTGCAGTACAACAAATGCGTCTGTTTAGTTATTTACCAAGGAAGCACAGTTACCAGAACGCTCATAACGCCGTGTAAGAATTGGGGGGGTGTGTTTAAATAATCCACTTGCAAGTTATATGGATAAGTTAATGAATATGCCACTGTGAGATGAAGTATTTTATAATAATTATCGATCATTACTTTCTACCAATTCTAGGTCATCTATATAACATTTAAGGTGCTCATATTTACCACAGCAAGCTATACTAAACCAGGCACATGTGATCATTAACAATTGCTTGATTTTTATTTAATACCAGACAGTAAATGCATATGCTAGTGCATTTGTGTGAATGAGTCCCAGCCAAAATATTGCTGAACAACTAACGTTACTGAAGACTATATTTCGGAATGAATTAGCACGGCAATACATTCCACTCTATAGTGTCTTTAAAGTGGTTTCATTGCAGGAGTGTGACTTGGCCATGATGGCCTGGCATCTGGACGGTATTGAGGCCAAAACATGCAATACGGGGCTGAATGCTTGACGCTCTCAGATTATGGTTTAAAAGTGACCAAGGGAGGAAGCGCAGGCGAGGAAAGGAGGAAGGAAACGAGCATGATGCATCAGTCATAAGAAAGAGTAAAGAAAAGCATGCAGCTGCAGAAGCCTCCTTCTCCCTCACAGCCAAGATTATACTTAGATATATCAAATTTGGTAAACAATGACCTCAAGGGATGGTCATTTTAGAGGCCGTGCACTTTGTGACAACATGACAGGCTGATAATGATCTCAGCCTTGGTGCTTTGTGTAAAGACAAGCAGACAAATGCAACCAAATACTACCAGGACACTAGAGCAGACACACAAATAGAGCAGTTTGTCTTTTGTGGCCTATGTGCCTATTTTGGGCAGTGAGGGGCCTTTGTCAGTAGCTATTTCTAAAGTGTCTGTCAAATGGTTTCCCTTTTCTTGGGAGCCCACCAGGAAGTCAACCGCAATTAAATCCTACACCCAGGTCATCAGTGTCAATTTTTGATTTTACAGGGGTTACACTTGTGTGTCTTTTTTGTTTTGGATAGTGAGAGACGAAATGGGCCAGGATCTGGTGAAACATTCTATGAAATCAATTTCTGCTAAAAGCTGTCACATGTGGCAAACAATTTGAAAAACAGATCTGAGGGATGAGACAAAACTGCTTAACTGCATATCTTTTACTACTTGGCTTTAAAAAGCCTTCCATTCTGTCCTGTCCCCTCCGACCCCCCTTTGTGCTTGTGTACGTGTCTGCAGTCACATTTTCCAGATGCGAATGGATGAGAGCTCCCTTTAAAAAAAGCACATGATTTACAGTGCCAAAAAATAAATAGGGAGACTGAAATCAATCCCTACATAGATTGAGACTGAACCTAACCTTAATTTCCATACCCACTGTTGCAAATTTAAACATAATTATACTCTCAGGAGTGGACACTCAGTCAAATACAGTGACACTGCAATTGCAACATTACTACTATGGTCTGGAACCCGGAACATCATTCTGGAGACTATGGATCCTCATTGCTGTAGCTGAGGAAAAACTGACTCACCAAGACAGCAGATTCGAAGACAGGGAAGGGGAAGGGGAAAGCCTAATCAACGAGGGTGACAGGAAGAACAACTTTCTGTCAATGAAAAACACACGCAAATATGTGGATTCTCCTCATGACCTCCAACGTAGAGGAAGTTGCATTCAAGAAGGAAGAAGTATAATTTGCACACGCAACATAGATTAACGTCATTACCAACAGTCTGTTTTAGCACTACTTTCTGTAATTTCTGTAACCCTAATCGCCTCATGAGGGTTGCTGTGGATGGGGCAAAGCTAAATCAAAAGTCACTAATCCTGCCCTGCAGAAAATGCAAAAAAAAAAAAGAAAAGATGAAGATAGAACCAAAACTACCACAGATCCAATCTGCACCACTCACCAATTCCAGAGAGAAAGAATTACAAGTAGGCCAGTGTGCTCTTATTAACTCAACGTGTATTTGAAAATGGCAATGGTGGTTAACAACCTTCGGAGGTAGTAGGGGTATTCAATCAAGTTATTTTGAAGGTCTTAATGATTCCCAAAATACTGTAGAATACTATTCAATTCCTCAGTGTGAAAGGGCATAGAGAACATATGGTGATTAATACATTCTAAAGCTGTTTTTAAACTGAGCTGGTTTTAAATAATGGAGTCACTGGGGTGTTCAAGTTGACTTGGTGGAAAACCTATGTGTACTTAATTGGTAATCTATTGTACAAACCTCCCTAGTTTTAATACTAATGTTATGATCTGCACCATCAATTGTCTTTTTACATGACATGACTCACTGTGAACACTCCCAGTCAATCCAATCGGTTTTCACATTTCAAAGCACCAGACAAAATCTAAAAAACCTATATATTCAAGAGTAGGTCAACTGAAATAACGGGCATGCCCCGTCATGTTAAAATAAGGTGTCAATCTTGGAACATGACTCTACAATGAAGCAATCAAAGGTGATTGCGTCTAACCAGGTTTCTCAACCGAAATCCCTGAATGACTCAATTTAGACATG
Organism: Colistium nudipinnis; assembly: GCA_016785305.1. Classification (NCBI taxonomy): domain Eukaryota; kingdom Metazoa; phylum Chordata; class Actinopteri; order Pleuronectiformes; family Rhombosoleidae; genus Colistium; species Colistium nudipinnis. The sequence goes on from JAFBJU010000091.1 coordinate 352,595, forward strand.
GACCTAGACAGCTTATCTCTGTCTCAACTACATGCAAACCGTGTACTATGCAGACACGTGTACATAGTGTAACAAGGTTGGTCTTTTGTGGGGCCCCCCTTTATCCAATTCAGAATCCTATTCTTTTACATTCCCTTAGTCTCGAGTTATTATAAAACACAAATACCACCATTCTAGCTATATTCAACGTTTGTCACAATGGATAATAAAGTAGCTTCACCCTGTCTCTATTTTTTGGATATGTTTACAATAAACATCGAGCCGCATTACCAGTCTTGTGACTGAGAATCGAATGTATCACAACGCATGAACAATATGACAGTCTGATGTAAGAGATGAGGGCAAATGAAGAGAAGCAGGAATCAGCAGAAATACTAGTAAGGAGGAGGAAACAATTCCAATTTTAAAAGCTGCAACTGTCTGCGGATTACTTTCACAAGCAATATCTCTTCATTATTTATGCCTCACACATCATGGTGTGAGAAATGACTACAGTAGAGCATCGCGTGAAGGCAAATATGTACATAATCTGGGAATGTATAAAGCTGAACAAAGACATTGGAGAGCAAAAGCGTGTTTCAAGCTGACTGGGAACACCATTTCAAAATCATTGTTACTGTTTGGAAAGTTGACGAGTCTGGATTTACTGTGCTTAGCAAAGTGGGACAGCTCTTTTGAATCTTTGAGACAGGATATTGCTGAAGGACTGTTTAGCATGGGAGTGTCTTCTCCAAGAAACTGTATGCCAATGCTCTCACAGCTCCAACGGACTGTCCATTGCAGGGAAGCAGTATGTCTAGTCACATGACGACGTTTCCAGAAATCTGTTGCCACATGGCACGCCGCTTCATGAAACGGATCAGGTCAGCTGACAGGCCAGTTATCCTCAAGCATTACTTGTGACATAATCAGAAGTTCTTTGTTCAAATAAGAAAGGGTGATCACATTTTGCAGACAAAGATGTTGAATGATTCTCATTGGAACAGTGATCCGAGCCTAAGGCCTACACAGGAATCCAGGAAATAGCCGAATATTTCCGTCATGAATTCAAGAGAAACATACGGTAGATGTCAAACATCTGAATCGCATCTTATAAGTCGCATGCCAAACTTCTCAAAACTGTGCAAGGGCCTAAGGGAGAAAAAGAAGGGGTGGAGTTGCTTGTGGAAGCAGAAAAGTCAGATGTTGCACTGTAGATTATTTTTCATGTTCCACAGGTAATAAACATGTTCAATTGATGCAGATTTTATTCAGTTTTCAAAATGTGCGACATGTTTATTGTAACGATGACACTCGCTATAAAAAAACAATAGCATAGGCGACATTGGTTACTACTCATCACAGCTATTGAACAAAGTAGAGAATCAGCCCTGAAACTACAGGAGTAGTGATAGACAAGTATTTTGCAACTATACTTTGCCTGTTTAATAAACATCGGAGTATCCCCTCGGGTCTTGAATAGCAATGTGTGCAATAAAGTCAGCAGTAATATTCCGGCAGCTTGGCAAGAGTGTCGTTCCTGCACTCTTGGCAAAGGCCGAAGTCTTACACAAACAACAATGTACATTCTTGTAAGACATTTTTAAATGTTGCGCAAATGTAGACAGAACAAAAGAGTGTTACGTTTAGGAAAGGAGTCTCAGGGTTACTTACAGTGATCACTGCTTTACTTAAGCAGAGGGAACCTCGACAGCCGTACTCTGTCTCGTCCTGAGACTTGTAGTAGCTTAACGTGTTGTTTTTCAGCACCACCCAACGGTCCTGCCAGCCATGAATGTAGTTTGTCCACTGAAAAATAAAAGATTTTTTATTATTGTCTTGGCGTACCACCGGATAAGACTAATTCAGAATCCCCAGCAATGTAATAGAACATGATTACTTTACACGCTGCACTTTGTGGTGGGTGTCCACCTCATATGCCTTATATTTATTACAACAAGACTAATACAAGAAGACAAGCAATTGTCTAATTTGAGATGCTTGCACTTCTGGGAAAGCCCGAATGAGCAGGTGTGTGGGATTTTATGTCACAAGTCTTACGACCTGTAAAGGAGCTTAGTATGACTGAACAGGTGAGCTATCCCCTGGATGCAGATCCCCTTAATCTCGCAATATGCTTGTTTAGCAGGTCAGCCTGCAATCTGTTTGGAAACGCAGATTAATGCCACATTAGCTTGCCAGCAGCAGCTTAACTACCGTGGCCGTTTGGCCAAAACAAAGCGTTGCACTGGGGCATATGGCAAAATAGGTTACCGAGACTTTGTCTAGTAGGCTTAAGGGTGTTGTCTTGTTGCCGTTGAGTTGTTATGACACACAGCCATCAGCAAGCATGTAAAACCCCAACGGATGATTTCTCGTGTTGTGTAAAAAAAAAAAATGCTTTACAGCACCACTGGATATGTGCCCATGGCACTGACACAGTATCACAGGTTGGGGTCCACATTGATCGTGTATTAGACATGACATTGGCACAAAAATGCGCATATAGATGGGTGCACTGTGCAGTGCGCAGGCAAATGAGATCGCCAGATACTTGACCAGTGTTACATTTAAATTATTACACAAATAATACACGAGGAATACCCGCGAATACAATATGAACTTCGCCCGCAACCCCAGTGAAGGCATAACGATTTCTGGTGGCTTTATGGTCTGGTGCAGCTGGCTGTGCGATTCATACTTCTATGTCAATATAGGGGCTTTCCTTTTACTTCAGCGGGGACTGCCGATACATATCTAATATTAGTGGGCAGTAAGGTGGACATGTTGATCCTTGATGAGCCAGCCCTCAAACGGACATGCTATGATTTGTTACAGGCGCCTCCCGGGTAGTGATGCCCTCGGCACTTGGCAGTGACATTGAGCGAGCCAGGTGAACCGAGTAAAATTCGCCGGGATGAAACGCAGACGTACCTTGCTGAGGACTCCGCTGAACTCGCCGATACAAACAGGAGTATGTGCAGGTTCTTCTCTCGGCTCCAAATCCTCCTCCGAACCGGAGGAGTTCCAGCTCTGGTTGTCAGACATTTCCTGGCCGCTGTATTTGCTGTTTGCCAATTTTAAACTGGCCGTATTAGCCGTAAGCTGTGCGTATCACGAACAAATAAGGAGAAACAGTTCAAGGAACCATGTTCTGCCGTCGCCGGTGATAGCACGAGGTGACACAACGAAGAGCCGATGCTTGACAGGATCGACACCAAGCTCCCCCGGCGCAACCTAACGTCGGTTAGCTAAAATGGTTAGCACGCATCGTTTGGTCAGGTAAGTCGGGTTAACGTTAGCTGTCAACACTGCCCCGCCGCCCCCTTTTTTTCTACGGCGTACGTCGAGTCCCAAAAAGTGTCCGCAGAGGATGAAATGTGAACAAATGTTCAAAGGCAGACGTCAACAGTCCCAGCGGTAATCCGTCACCGGTTTCCAGAGACACGCTGTGGCCGCGGCACCAGTTGTTTACCTCCGAGGACTAGTTACAGCTGTCCAGCTCAGCGCCATGTTCAACTGACGTCTGACTCTCGCTGCACGAGTGCGTGCCCCAACTTGTGCGGCGAGCAGGGGCGCTGGCTCGTGTGACGTCACCAAATCCCCTCCTTGTTTGGAACGAGGACCCGCCTCCCCGTCACAGCACTGGAAATAAACGGAGCAGTACTACAACCAACCGAGGAGGACTACAACTAACTGTGCAGGACTACATCACACTGTGCGGTACTACATGAGTCTGTGCAGGACTGCAATAGGCTGTGCTGAATTACTTTAAACTGACGAGTACTACAACAGACTGAGCAGTCCTACAGCATAGGCCGATGAGTACTGCGGAACAAATTGAGGAGTACTAAAACAAACGGTGTTGTGCTAGGCACACAGGTACATAGGCCAAGGAATACTGCAACCTCCTATAACGTACTGAGGAGCACTTAAGCATAGACTGAATGATACTAAAATACCATAAGGATGGTAAAAATACATATAGACCGGGGGGTACTAAACAGACTGACAGTAGCACAGACTTGGGATTATTCTAAAACAGACTGAAAAGCATAGACCCTGGATAAAATAGTAGTGCAACATAAGGCTGAGAAGTACTACAAAGGAGACGAAGAGTTCATACAAAACAGACAGAAGAGTACTGTAGTATGACTAATGCAATGCTCTAATTGTGTTAGTCCACCAAAAAGTTGAACAAGATTCAGTCTATTCAGTCTTCAATTCAGTCTAACAGGTTTAGAAATAATCTGTCTCCTTTACACTTGGGTTAGTGTTACGGAAATAAATCAGAGTGAAATGAAATACCTCTCCTTCAGAATGAGGGTTTACAGTATAGCCTGGCACTCTCTCTTTAACCAAAGACTGCAGTGAGGATCCGCACTTAGTGTAGACAATTAAGTGGGGCATTAACAGTTATATGTATATATAGTCTACTCATTATTCATGTTTAATATAAGAAGAAATATAGGAATTAAATACTTAAACCATAAAATACTACATGACATAACTCATTCATGAAGAATGTTCCCTCTCTCTTTTTACTCAACATTAGCCTGTACCAGGCCTGTACATACTGTACGTTGACTAACAAGTCATGTGATAATCCTCAGGCGATTTCCCACATACACAGTGACACACAAAGCTCATGCTAACGCACACCCACTTACACACACACACACACACACACACACACATCGAGGAGAGGTGAGGAAAGTGTTTTGGTCGTGTCATGGGTTATGGGAGTGAGATGCAGTTCCGTAAAATCATGAGACCTGGATACAAAAAACCACAAGACTTCCATTTGCTACACAATGCAATGATTCTCCTCCATCAAAAGGAAAACTGGATAGTAGAAAGCTGAGATTTCAGATGCTTTCAGATGCTTAAACCCTTTTTTCCAGGTTTGACAGTTCAATATAATTCTTAAAATCTAAATTTAGACTCGTAGCCGATCCCCCATTACTCATTCATTTCCTAAAAACACTGCCGGTCCCTCGGCAACGCGGTGGCAGTGCCAGTGGGAGGCCTTGTGGATAACCTGCTGCTCGACTGGATGGGGTTTGAACGGCTGATTAAATCACGGTGACACACAAGTTGTCCCTGCTTAGTGGCTCCGTGATTCATTTAGAGGCCAGGAGTCAAGGACCATGACTCAGGCAGGGCTGATCAAGGAGTAATGTGATTAAATCACATCCTCTTTCGTGCTGCGCATTCCTCATGGGTCAGCAGCTCCAAGTAGGCGAAAGGGATTGAATCAGCTGGTCCACTGGGATGGTTTATGATACTTTGTTTTGGTTTGTGACATCCACTTCCTTGTACAGGAATGTGATTGCACAATGGTGTAAGTCGACTATTTTACTTCACTATTTGAAGTGTAAGTCTCTGATTACAGTGCTAAATCCAAGTACAAGAATAGCAGGTTTTTGGGCTAGTATCATTGTGTTTTACCCCAATTGCATGTGGACGTGACTACTCAGCCACAGTTTCAGGGAGGACAGCCTAGGGAAAAGTCTTGTATAAGAAACCTGAGTAAAGGTTGGAGAGGGGTGTGACCTGACCCACGAGCTCACTGTGCCCTCTGCTGGAGGCCTGTGTGACAGTGGTGACGTCAGGACATCCCAAGAAACCAGCAGGAAGTTTACAAATGTTTACGGGCTCCATTCGTGCCCACTTGTGTCATGTGGATATTTTGAATCACTGAGTAAGACAGCAAAGCATTTCATAAACTTCCTACATTTTCTATATGTGCCCTGAGTCTTTTTAGGTGAAATCCCTCAAACTCACTTTCACTTCAAAACTTTTAAGAACATTTGAAAAAGCTCAGTACTATTTCCTTAAGATTATAGTACTATCAGGCAATCTGAAACAGTCTAATGTATCTAATTAAGTTTGGGTATTTAGTCCAGCATTTATACCAAAGATACAGCGACAAACAAATGTCAGTTTTGTCTGTAGTGTATTATCCTAGAGGAGCTACAACTTTTAAAAATACAGTTCCAAAATAAAACAAGAGTTTGCATGTTTAACTATTCCCGTAGTTAATATATTGGTGATTAACAACCCAGCATAGTTTTGAGTCAGTTCATACTGGAGTAGATTAAGCCAGCATCCTGCTGTTTTTCAAGACGACCAGTAGAAGGCAGTGTGGTATTTTGGTTAAATTGACTATGATACAATTAAACCTTTATGCCTATAGAGGAGCAAGATTTAAACATTGTCAACCTTTTAACCTGTCTGACATGTTGAAGAGATCCACCAGCACTAACAACATTGATAGAGGCTCCTTATCAAATATTATACTAATTGTGTAAATAGCAATTAAGAGGGTTGTGTTTGAATTTTAATTCAACATGCTCCAATCAGACTCTTTAATACCCAAACACTTAAATAATAGTATATAATGAGAATATTAATAGCTATGAGACTCCAGTTAGTTTAGCTCAGCACATTAAAAGAAAAGCATAAAAGCATTCAGAGTGAATGGATGACATCTTTAAATTAAGATGAAGCCCACACTGAAGGCATAGTGGGCTTCACCTTCACATTATAACAGAGACAGGACCTTCCCAGCTACCGGGGGAGAGACCGAGCCAGGTGACCTTTCACCTTTCATAGTTGTAACATATGGCCAGTTTGCTGGCTGTCGTGAGGGGTAGAATGGGAAAGCTACTGTCTGTAGGTGTTAATATTATTTGTGTCCAAAAGTGCCTAACGTCAGTATCATTGATGAAACCTGGTTTTGGTTCATGTGTATGGATCAACGACAACATCTGCGAATGACAACATTTGGAGTTCTTTTTTAGGTCTCTGCCTACTGTATTCCTCTCAGTATACAGCGTGGGTAAATTGTACAGGGAGTATACCAGAGCATGTGCCCGCCCTCTCCTCCCTCCGTCCCTGTTTTAAAGACAACAGAGCGGAACGGCAGCCTGAAACACAGCTCATTTGTCAGTGACACGGGAATGCTTTGACCTTCCCAAGACAGACAGGCTTTGCCAACTCAGCGCTTTCTCCTTCTAGTCGAATTATGGCCGTCATCCGCTCGAGTGAGAACGGCTCCCTTCATCTATGCAGCTAAGCACAGCCCACAAAGACCAGTTCGACAGTGACGGGGGCGAGTCTAAACAAGAGTTCCACTGATACCTCTGTCCACTCTGTGTGTACAATATCTTTATTTCTGTCCAACCTGGATGAGGAATCCTAGCTGCTCTTCCTGTTTTGTGTGTGTGTGTGTAGTTTAAGCATGTCAAGCAATGACGGATGGAGGACATGAAGAAGATTCTTAAGATTTCACAAGAAAATATTAGTTTTAGTTTCGGGCATACATAAAACTGATTTGATCTGACATACTTTAATTTGACATGTTGGTCGTGTTATGCATAACTGCTGCCAGCAATTGAGCAAAAGTGGAAAGCATTGCCAGGGTAACAGAAGGCTCCTGGCAATAATCAACCAATACCCTACAGAACTGTCCTCAAACATATTTTTAATCCCTTTTTTTGTTATTTATTTATTGGAATTTTGTAATTGTAATATCTCTGTAATATATCTAGGTATAAAATGTCTAAAAGTCTATATTATAAAAAACAATGTTTTACCCATGCCACTGATATCATACTGTATGTGATTGGACGTAATTGTGGAATGGTTTATCAAAACAAATGACGGTGTTTGATTTGGTGCAGTTGAAAATCAAATTTTAAAAATCCAGAGCTGATATGCAGTCATTCAGAAAGGGGAATTAAGCACAGAAAACATCTGCACTCTCTACCAACAGCAGCTGTTTCTCACATATGAGTGCATAAACATGCTTCTGATTGTTGTGTGCACACATATAGCTATGATATACTGTAAGCGATGCTTTAAAGAGTTTCTTCAGTCTGCAGATAGACCTTTTCAGTTTAATCTTAATTAAATTAGACAGAGGACCAAGACAAATAGCTTGGTCGATTGCTACAAGGATTTTCAGTTGTTCCATATACTGTATATGTGGGGTCTGGTAGTTAAGGTCTCTTCTAACTTGAGATAATGTTTATTATAATTTGGCAACAAAATTAAATATTTCATTAAATAATATGATATAATTATAATTAATAGCCCAGCTGGTTATTTTATGGTTGATTCTAATTATGTTCATTTAGACTTTAGGTTTCAACTTGTGGCAGACATTTCTCGCACCTACTGGATTTGGGATATAAACATATTTCTTTATATTAGGTAAAGAAGTCACCAGTAGTGTCTTTCCCTCCATGCGCTGCAGTAATCAGGCGGTGTAAAAACTAAAAATCTGGACCATTATGCTGTAACAGCAATAGATCCAGTGGGCCTGGAAGCACATTACATATACAGTTAAGTACAGCACAATAATTCCCAATGGATATGAAAAAAAACATTGCGCTAAATGAATTGGACCAAACAATGTCCTCCCATTCACGAACGAATGCTTGTTATATACCTAATTAAGAGAAGAATTCCTTTACGGCTTTAACCTGTCAGCTCAGATGAAAGTGCTGAGCCAAGGATGGTAATACTGTAGCAGGCGGGTGCACTACCAGAGGAATCCCCGGCTATGACTCATGTGAGGGTTTAGTGTGGTGTGCGACATGTGTGAGTGGGCGGGGAAGCCGCCCTGAAGATATCTCTGATTTCCTTCACTTCTCATCCGCCTCATCCTTCTTTCCAAGTCAGCTCTGATCAATGTCAGTAGGAAAATGATGACACAAAGCAACGGCTTGCAGTGTTTCCATCTCATACACCCTTCACCCACCTTCTACCTGCCTGGCTGTGCAGGGGGGGGGGGCTGCTATTTTCTATTTGGACGCTACAGGAGGACATTGTGAATACAGCCACATTGGGGTATTGTGCATGGACTACTGGACCATGCACCCTTCAGGTCTGGGGAGCCCAGCTTCGACTTGTGCACACACATCACGTATCCATCCAATTTCAGCATTTAAGGACACACCCTTCTCATTGCATTTGGTGGAATTTTGTGTAACTTCCCTTACACCTCAATGACCTCATGCCACTGACTCGATTTATTTTAGCCCAAATGACATTGTGAGAACAGGAAGTAATGTAAAGCCTTCCAGAAAAGATTGTACTATGCGAGTGGGTCTATTAGGGATTTTGTATCATGATTTCAGATTTTCTGCAGTGATATGACCCACATTCTGCTGGACTCTTCACTTGAAATGTTGTCACTGCCATGTAGTCTGCTGTATATTAAACAGGGGATCTCGACAGACCTGCGTGTGTGGTTTGGTAATAGCTTGCATTAATTTCTCACATCACATTTTGGAAGCCACGGGAGCGCTGTGCTGTATCAGATTTTAATTTACTAAAATAAAGTCATTGTGAAGTCCCCTTTCAATTTTTGAAAATATCTTGGAAAATTGGATTACGCAAGGAGAACTAGCAGTTGACTGGCATTTTGTAAAATGGGCCATTACGATGTCATATCAGTGCCTTTTCATTTATTATTTTTTTTACATCTAACTGTTGCTGAGTGCCAATGACAGCGAGGGTACGGTGTCTTTGACTCTTAACAGGCAATCAGTCAGTGTCTAAAAAAAAAAATTACTGCAGATTGATTTTCCACCTCTAAGCTGGTGTCATATGACATCAGTGGACCGTGAGGAGGGCACGAATGGCATTGTAATAGGATTAGCCTTGTAATACGCACTTCATTCCGGATGAACTCGGCACTGTACAGGCCCCTGTTCATTGATTCAATTGCTTACATGCCTAAAAAATGCACATGCACCAGAGGCCAAATTCTACTTAAACTCTACCGAGACATCTTTAAATATTTGCGGCTGACAGGTTAGTGTAAATAAGTGTCTTCCCTGGTTTTCACCCCTGATGTTATATATTGCCCAGCTTTCGCCCCAGACTTTGTTTACCACTCTCGCCTTTACCTCACCCTACCGCATCACTCCTCATCTCCCACGGGCAATAAGTCAAATGTGAATCCCTATGAGTAGTGGTCAATACCTCGTATTGCCGCTCTCACTTTTCACTTCATATTTCACCCTTAGGCAGCCTTCTTGATCAAGAATTCCTGCGTAATGTCTAGCCTTGTCGTATTAACTGGGGGTGTGTGTGTGAAGTGAATAAAGATCAGAATACAAATTCTGCTCATATATCATAAATATCATTTTATTTGATTTATTTTAATATATTTTTGATAGTTTTCTTTCTTTCTTTCTGTCTGCATTCTTCTTTACCCAACCTTTGGCTGACAAGGAGAGGGGAAGCAATTAATCATCACTGTCACTGTTCATCTATTATCCTCCATCCTAATGGAAGATGACAAATTGGTGAGTGTGATATAGAATGCTATGGCCCGCCTCTCGAACCTGCCCTCTGTGCATATTCGTCTGTGTGAGTAGGTGGGGAAAGAGAGATACGTAAAAAATATCAAACAACGTTAGGATTCTGCAGCAGTCCCTTCCTGGATTCCCTGAACCGTTTTCCAGGTAGCTGTTAACCGGCCACTGGGTTCTTTATCCTCATCCTTATGCTGATTTGAATGGCTGAATTCACCTGAGGTATAAACTGAACAGTGCACCTTTCACTCTTGATAGAAAAGTATGCGTTGTTGTAGTAGAGGATGTTGTACAAGCAAACCTTTCCCCTAGTTTCAATGAAGTAGCATTTCATTTGTACGCACATCGTATGTGTGCTCACAAAAACTGAAAAAAAAAACACTATATATAGTCCATAGGTCATGATAACATGTTGCGTTGACTGATGTGCCACCGCCGCCCACACTTATGCCTCATTGCATCAAGCTTCACACGACACGTACTCTTGCATGCACTCGACAGCATCTACACACCCACGTACATGTAGATGTCATTTTCAGTGCATGTAATTAGTGCACCAACAGTTTGTTAAGGATAGAGACCTCCTAACATGGTGTTTTACTCTTTACTTATTTTCCATTTGCACAAGTGAAGAAGGAGAGAGATGTGCCAGCCCTGAAGCATTTCCCAGCATTATCAAGAGCACGCACAGTTGTTTGGTTTATCTTTTTTTTCATACCTGCAAGAGAGGAAACAGTTATTACTCAGCAAAATGATAATGGTAAGATGGGAGAGTAAGATGGTGAGCAGTACAATAAAACACATTTCTCAAACCAAGACAAAAACGTCTGTAATTGTTGTTTGCAATATATAGTCAAACTGTCCAAGCGTCATTACGCGTGAATATGTTTGTGTATCTTAAAAGCTTTGCACCAAAGATTCAAGTCTAGAAAAACAGAAAAAGTTGAAAAATGCTCCCTTGCTCGTTCCAAATCAGTTATGTTACATATGGAAAAAACGAAATCTCACGCCTCTAAATAGCATTTAGCTCCCTTTCTTTCCTCCGAGAAGCAAAATGACGTGACACTCTGGCATTTGCAGATGGTTTGTGGACAAGGAAAAAAAGTGCCCTCAGTGGGGCCTGGCAGACTATTGTTATGGAATGAATTTAAAATATGATTTCCACTGGCTCATTGACTGTATTTTGTTTATCCTCCATTATAGTCGGTGCAGCTCAGGCTTGGCCACTGACTTTCCATATGGTATTGCAGACATAGAAATATCCCACATTAAAGGGTAATAACAAGCGGGTCGTTGGGAGGCTTGGGGTCAATGTGACATGACACATTACAAATAGTGCCATAGAAGAGTGCTTCTATAAGCAAGAGGCTGTCAATTGCGTTTTATACATAGAATATATCCCTGTAGAGTCTTCAGCAAATGTTGTCGGTCTTTGAATATTGCTGCCCTCTCTGAACCGATTCCCCTTATTAGTCAGTTTTGTTCTTAAATACTTACTCAGTGGTTTGGAAGTTATGGTAAAATGAGGTAATTACCTACCTCTCGAAAATAATTTGTTCAAAGTGTGTGTGTGTGTGTGTGTGTGTGTAAAGCAGGAAGATGAGTGGAGTGTGTAATTACAGGGGAAACAAAGTAGTGCATTCTGAGGCATTCTAAAGCAGACCTTGCTAACAACCCCCTTTGTTTTTCACACATGAAATTATGGGCCCACTAGGGCATATAATTAGAAATCAATTAAACTCCATATCACACATCCAACTGAATTGCTCTAAACAATTTTGCAGTTTATTATCTGCTTGCACTCCCCAAAGGCTGTAGTACTGAGAGATTTGGAAAAGATTGCAAACACAATAAGCTTTGAGCTGAATATTAGGACTGTACTGTGCATATATTAATAACTATAGTACAGTATATACATGACCATTTACAGTAAGGTTTTACAGGTTATGTTTACTACAATTGATATGTATCAAAGAGAAACAAAAATAGTGAAATACTTAACTTATCCAAAAAAAATCCAATCCAAAAATCATAGTGAAGTTACATGTGACATCAAGAACAGAGCGTGTCTTATGTGATTGCACTGAAGTGTGTGTGTGTGTGTGTGCAGGCAAGTCCTGATATGAATAATATGTGTGCGCGTGCGCGTGAGTTTGTGTTTGTATTTTGTTTTATTCATCTCAGGCCTGAAATTAAACCCCAGCTGCTGGATGGAAATGCAAATGTGGCCGCATTTTTATTGAGCGAGCAAGTGGGGACATCCTTCCAGGCTTCCTTCCTCGCTCCTTGAGATTCCTCCTGTAATGGTTATTTCTGAGAGCAGAGGAGAGGGGGGCCCATTCACTGGAAATCACAGCCCTTCTCTCGCCATGCAGAGTAGGATGGATTATTGGGGTGACTGCTCTCTCTCTCTGCCCAGGCACCTGCACTGAGGTATTTAAGCTTAACAACTATTATGGGAGTCATTTGGCAACTTATAAAATATAGACTTGCTCAGATACAAAGACACCAGGTGATTTATTGACGATGAAAATGATGAATTGAAGCCCTCAATGGAGCCAATTGGTCATTCCGGGACCCTGAATGCCTTCTATGAGAAGCGTTCCAAAGGCGATGTTAAACCACCAAAATCTCGACCAAAATCAACTGAGGGCGATGATTGAGACAATAAAGTGCAACTGCTGCAGCCACTTTCGATTATGAGCCGATGAAATGCAGCCGTAGCGTGGAACAATAGTTGGTCACCCCTCACTAAACTTCGTCCCCACGGAGCCAGGCTGCGGAATGTGCCGCCATCCTGCATCGCCACCATGCTGGTGTACGGAATAGGCTCCAGGCCCGTAGCGCTTGGCTTCAGCCTGCCCATTTACTCCGGCTCCACTCCCTCCCTCCCTCCCTCCCTCCCCCCACAGAGAGCACGCTCACGCCTCCCCGCCTCCCTCTCGGCATCTTCCGTCTCTCTCGTCTTCCCTGCCGGACTGCAGCAGAGAAAAAAAACAAAAACCTCTGCATCGGAGGGAGACAGGGAACCAGGGGGGACATCTCGATGCCTTCCGCCACCAACACCACCACCTCTGTGGCTGTGTAGAGAGGGAGCTCGGAAAACGGACCCGTCGGACCCATCGAGCTCAGCATGACGGACCTGCTCCTCACTGGCAGATTGTGAGTTATGCTTTATGTCTCTGTTCTTTTCTTTTCCTCTTGTGACAGGTGCCGAACTGTAACTTCGTCTCCCCCCCGCAGATAGATCGCATCACTCTCCTCCCCCGTTTGGATCATTTCAACACGCAGACTGGAAACACGGCATTTCGGATTCATCTGGTGTGTGTGTAGGTTGTTGTGTTAATGCTCATTTTTCAAAAGCGAGGAAATGAGGCGTAAACCGTTTGAGCGCATGATTGATGGAAAAGTTGGGCAACTCGGGGAAGTTGTCCAACGTGAGCATCACTGAAGTACAGCTTAGTAAGTCAAATTCGCGCACAAACTATATATCCTGTGAGCGGAATGTGACTTCTTTGTGATTTTTTCAGGAAATATGGACCTGCTCACTTTCTTTCCTCTGCACGTTGGTAAAGTTTTTTAGAGAAATAGATCAGGTAAAAAAAACAATGATTCAGCAGCCGTGTAGTGAGTGGCTTGTCTGGCCTCACATGTGTGTGTGCTGCTGGTGATGGTGATGATGTCGGTGCTGCTGCCGAGGCTGGGGGTAGGATGTTAACCATCCTGAGGTGATCAATGGTCGTGGAAAGATGAGTCGTGCGTGCGCGCGCGCGCGCAAGGTGCGCGCGGTGGAAGCCCCCCGAGCACCGTCGCCCACGGTGGATCTGCAGTGAGCTGCGCAGAGAGGGGAACACGTCCGTCCATTACTCAGGAGCCACCTCGCCGTGCAGTGTGCGGATAGCCGTCTAACTCACTGCACATGGCGCACTGTGCTGGATGGGATTGATTTTCCCAGGCAGCGGCACGGCCCGAAATCTAATTATGGGACGCGTCGTGCGTCAACACGCGCGCTCCGCGTTGATGGATGCTCCCGTGCTGCATGTAGTCCGTCTTTCTGTGGGCCGTGCCTCAGCCCGAGGAGTCTGCTGTAGTGAACTGTGCAGGTGGAACAAAAGAGGAGGGGGGAAGAAGTGATAAAAGATTTGTTGTTTTTTTTTTGTTGTTGCATCGGGGTTCATGCCACGAGGCTGAAAGGGGAAATTTGAATGGATCAAACAGGTGCAGGTGTTTGCTATAAGGGGCAGTACTTTTTCCCCCAGCTTGAATAGGTGCTTGTCAAACACCCAGGCTGGTGTTTGCATTAGTAGGGCTACCGTGTGGGTTACCTCAGTGTTTGCTTTAGCTCAGCAGAGGCTGTGTTTTCTATTGCGTGATACCTCTGCGTCTCCATATTTGATTGAAAGCTAAACACAAACGGGAGGGCTAGGCTTGACGGGGTCTGCAAGGCATCTGATGGTGAGGGTCACGGCTGGAAGTGGACAGCGAGCGAGTTTGTCGAATCATTCAAATGTGCACGAGTTTTCTGTGTGAATAGGCCTTTAGACGTGTGGAACTTGTGCCAAATTTTGTGCCTAGCTGTTTTCCCTTGTTTTGAGACCTGATGCTGCTGCCATGCTGACTGGGTGCTGCGTATATGTGTTAATAGTATCATAGTATATCGTAGTAGCAGCAAGAAAGGTGTTGTTTTCAAAAAATGCTACCGCAATATGATCCATCAAATAAATACATTTGCAAGTGAAACCAAAGCACAATGACGATATTTCCCTTTCTGCATTTTACGCCGCACTGAACACACAGACATATACACTTACACTAATACACTCACAGGCACACACACACACACAGACACACACACACTCACCGTCACAGTTTGGGCATCCACAGAGGGACCCCCACAGGACCTGGCTAAGCTCCAGTAGACAGTAAACCCTGACAGCCATCATGTTATACAAGCTATCAGACACATTTGTGTGTGGGTGTGTGTGTGTGTCTGTGTTTATGTGTGGTGTTTATTTACATCAAGTTAAGTGCTGTGATGTTTTAGTTTCTTCGGCAACCGTTTGAAGTTATGAACGTTTGTGTGCTCAGATGAGCTCATGAGCTGTAACTATGCAGATTATTGATAAGTTATTTGTAAAAAGCTGTCACTGTGATTTTCCCCCCAAAATCCCAGTGTTTGACCTCTGCACGTAACTCAGCACTGACATGTGTGTTTAACACCGGTTTTACAATTTACCTGTTTAACGCCGTTATGGTGCTGGGGCCAGTGCTGCAGGGAACTATTTCACGATTGGCCCTTTTCCATATTTCAACAGGTTTGAGAACGGGATGTTATGCAGTTCCAAACTCCATAGCAGTTGGCACCTGTAATGCACAAATATGTGCCAACTGTCAATACACCTCATAAGAACATTTTGTAGCAGAGGTTGGGGTGATTTTCATTCCAAAGACCTACCTCACCCCATATTAACTCCCCGTTGCAATTGTTATGAGCAGAAAAAAATAAATTATGGATTATCTGCTCTTTTGTGTTATTTAAGCTTAGATCAGTGTTTGAGAAACACTGCGTGTCGATCTTAAAGTCTTTTAAGGATAATGAGTACAGGTTTAAGGCCTGCTTTGCCTGATATAAAGTTGATAAAAAAATATCCATATGGTTAGATCTCATATGGCATAAATTAGTAAGTGTATGACTGGGAAATCATGCTATATTTCTATTGCCGTCCAAAACCTGACTTCTGTAGCATGGGCAGATTTTTGCGTGTAGTTATATTCACATGATGTGCATTAACCAATGCTCACTGCAGCCATCTGTGGCCACCGCAGAAAGCCTGTAGGGCTCTGCACACACAGCCCTTGCATTTACATACTGTCATCCAGTATGTCCCATGCAGATGGAGGATTTCATCTGCTGGACTTGCATGTTGTCCGTTGTGCATTTTGATACATCTCCGTGCAAACACACAGTTTGTTTGTTCTGATAAAGTTTTGTGAGAAAGAACAACGTCCTGCAGAAGACAATTTCTCCATTTTCTCCGGCACACTGTGAGTTTATCTACCGTGAGTAAGCACCTGCAGAGTGTACGTACGTATGCGTGTGTGTGTGTGTGTGTGTGTGTGTGTGTGTGTGTGTGTGTGTGAATGCATCTATTGTATGCTTGTGTGTGTGCGTGCGTTTATGTGAGTGATTAATGAATGTAGCTGGATGGCGTCAGCGGGCCATGACAGCACGACTGCAAGGAAATCATTTTCTTCCCTCTCCGTGGACTGCTGATTCAGAGCTTGCAGGAATTTCGCTGATTGCTGAAACCACATCATAAGGGCGCTGTTATAATAACCCCAATCACACCATCACAGCAGACGGCCAGGGGAGTCGCCATCAAAAAGGAAATAAATATGGCCATAAATGATTTTTCCTGCCTGTTTACGGGGGAAAAGTGAAGGTCGTGTTTCGCGTAGATGTGATAACTTCCCTATGATTCCTTACATCAGCTGTGTGTGCTGTGGGCAGAGGCGTCACAACGGGGCAGGCAAACTAGGCAATTGCCTAGGGCCCCGAGCTAGAAGGGGGCCCTGAAAGATGGCTGTTTACATTGGTCCACAGCAACGTCAACCTGAAAGCCCCTTAAATGACTTGCCATGAGGGGGCACTGCAATGACACGTTCAAGAAACCCCTTATAGGGGGCCCCATGGTACTTGCACCCTGTCAAAAGCTACGTTTTTTAAATTTTATTTATTTTTTGCCTGGTGCCCCCAGTGTCTTGAAACGTCCCTGGCTGTGGGACGCCACATAGGTTGCTCCAAAAAAGGCCGGAACATGTGACACAGCCTTTGAAGAATTACGATATCTTTAGCTCAAACTGCTCTGAAAGACTTCTAAATGTCAATATTAATGACCATTTACATAAGCGGTAAGCCCATGATGAATAATGAAATGTCAACACAAGAGGAGTATCTTTCATCTTCTGCTTTGCCATCAAGACAAAGGCTTTGAAACCCCCGCGACAGTTGAATGGGAGAAAGGAAGGCATGGACAAAGATCAAGGAAGAAAAAAGGAAGAATTGAAGAGCGACAGAAACATCATACAAAGGGTGAACATGTGCAAGGTGCAGTTTAGATATTAGGAAGAAATCTGGCAGCCAGTTGGGCACCTTTATTCTTCCGGCCCTCCGTTGTCAAAAGTGTTGCAGAGCAGGAGGCTGGTAGTTGTTTTTTGTTTGTGTGTCCACTTGGTGCAGAAATGTTCAAAGCACATTATGAGATCCATCGCAGTGTTCGCCCTGTAGTCTCAGACGTCAATTACTCAGCAAGAGCTGCGTTACTAGAAGTGAGTTTGGGGGAAGTCCGGAAAGAGGAGTGTGTTGACAGTGTGAGAAAACGTCTATTCTTCTGATACGCTTTGCTTCTGCATATTTTAGCAATATGAGAACATTCTCTTCCTGTCGCCTGTCTGTGATGTAAGTCAAATCAAGTACAAGCACTATTTTACGAAAAGAAGGATTTTTTAAAAAACTTTCAGAACTGTTCACATTTTCATTCTAACTGTAGTTTAACTGAGAAATGTTTTATTCTAGAGCCTGTTGTAGAGTAAATCCTACGAGCTGCAGGAATGGAAGTAAATGTTCTAAAGCCACAGGATGTTGAGATTTTACTGGTTCGGCCTGGTGCTTGATGGATCCATGGCCACAGGGTGTTAGTGTCTCATCGTCTGTCTTTGCAAAAAGTTAGTTAGAGCACATTACCTACTCCTCTCCATTGCTGCATTGCACCAAAATCTCTTGGGCTGCTTCACGTCGCTGTGGGACCCCACGCTGTAATGTTCAAATGATAGATCCCGACTCAAGTTTTATCTAATCCAGCAGAGCAAAGGTGAGCAGAAACACCATACATCAACCTGCCACAATCTATTTAACCCCGTCTCAGCACCTCGGCCACTCCAGATACTGCAGATACATACACAACAGGCTAGCATCTTAAGATTAATGTGGAAAACATGGATTTGTATTGTTTTCATTTGCTTAGATAGACACACACTATTTGTCACATGAGTGAAAGGCCCTCTTGTATCATCACGCAAGTGCTAAATTTCACGGGCAGTTTACAGAAATATTCTCGTGTTGGTTAATTAAAACCACATAGAACTATTCCAAGGATGTCAGTATTTATTTTATTTTTTTTGTATGAGTCAAAGAGGATTTCATAATGTTTCCGGTTATCTGGTGATGGTGTTACAGTTTTCCCTATTGACAGATGGCTCTGACTGCGGTTCCTG
This sequence comes from Colistium nudipinnis, assembly GCA_016785305.1. Taxonomy (NCBI): domain Eukaryota; kingdom Metazoa; phylum Chordata; class Actinopteri; order Pleuronectiformes; family Rhombosoleidae; genus Colistium; species Colistium nudipinnis. Next base: position 371,182 of record JAFBJU010000091.1, read on the forward strand.
TCAAGGAAAATTGAAGTTAGGAAGATGCATGTAATAGTAATGTAAAATCTACATTTCAAGCTTGTGAACTGTTAACGATCATTTATTTCATACATGCGTACATACATATAATACGGACTGGGAAATGTTCATGTTAAAGGTAATGTTTTCACCAATTTATGTTCGGTGAGCGGAGGTGTGTTGCTGTGGGCGAGTGTGAAGGGGATTGGACGAGAGCTGAGGGGGGCGTGGTGTGTGCGCGTGCCTGTGAGTGAGAGGTTCGAATGAGAGGAAGGACCCGCTCCGTGTGGGCACTTGGCGTTGACAACGGTAGCCTGTTCTGTTAGCCTACTAGTAAACTGCTATCTGCGTAGCTCATTTTTTAGGGACGCTACAGTTTAAAAAATATGTATTTTGTAAAACGAAACTTTAAGACTCAACACTTTATAACAAAATGCCACAACAAACCCATCACGTGACAGTCCCCGATTCGTTAAAAGCATCATGTAAGCTAGGGACTTTAAAACAGTCGCCAAGTGGATGATTCATCATTATGGCAGGTGAGAATAAATGTCGGTGCCCAACGTCTAACTTAAAGAAACATCTACAGGTAAGAAGACAAATAGCTGGGCTGAGCTAAGCTTACCAGTGCTACTACTAATTTACTAATCAGAAACACCTGGAACGTTATGTGGTGATGCAGACTTGAGTTGTGCCAAAAAGTGAATTGGCAGGTTTATATGTCTAATTGCTTGCAAGTTGCTTTTTTTAACCTGTTATTTATGTTTAATATCTTAGCTATCACCTGTATTATTTTTTCTGCTCTGTGCTGTAGTTTAGAAACACCCATTCTTTCCCACTTTAAAAGCCCTATTTGGGAAGGTTTAAATAAGAAAAACACTTTTTGAGTGATAATAGAATAGACGTGAATAGAAGGGGATGTTCATATAATTGGTAATACATACAAAGGGTTACATTAAGTACCTTTAAGGTATGGTTTGTATTTTGAATATAAACCATTTTCTTTTGTTTTCAAAACATACAACATATTGGGCTTTTTGAGAATTTACACACAAGGTAGATATGGAGGCAGTAAGTGTTGTGATGGAGGCTGAAATGCATGAACAGTATCGCTTTTGTAAGCCCACTGCTGTCTTTTTCATCATGAGGCAAATATTTTTCTGGTCAGGCAAGGTCATTGCTGAAGCTGTATTGTTTGCCTGAATGACACTGTGCAGTGATGACAGCACTAAGTAACTTGTCCAACTCATCCAACTACAATTCACTGGAGAACCCTCAGGTTCTTGGAGCCATACTTTTGCAAGTAGTCCAGTATATTCTTCAAGTTACATTTGTCATCAGTTGCAATTAAATGTACGTTATTTTGCAATTAATCAGACTTCTTGTACATTTCCTCTTGTTCCATTTGGGTTATTGATTATCTTGTTCAAAGTATGTACAAGATATAATTCAAAACAACACTAGGTACCTGTAGCTCTGCAGAACTGTAGGTTTATTATGCTTTGCCCCCAAATGTGCTGGTTCAACTTTTTTACCAATGTTCGAGGAGATTTGCCTCTACGTCTAAAAGACTTGAAGTTTATTATATACACCAGGCTACAGACATCCATACATACTCACATATCCCTGCATCATATCTTTCCTTTGTGTAGCCCACCGCTTTTAGTTTTTTTTTGCAAGAGTGCTGATTGAACCCTAGCGTGGACCACTTTGTGCATTGTGCAGTGTAAATAAAGTAGGTGCCTGCAATAAATCTAACCTATATCTGGAAGGATCAGATACTTCTCAGTCCATAATAGCAGAATTCAAAATGTTCTTTTTGCAGTTCTTCCCCTCATTGTGCCAGGAAGTACTGCTATCAAGTATTTCAGACAGGCGGCCTTTAATCAAGCTAAATTTGCTTTTCTTTGTCTGTCCCCACAGGCTGATGGTTTCCTCATCTGAGCTCTGACAGGACTCAGGATCTCACCCATTTGACATTAACTGTCTCCATTTCAGCACTGCTTGGTGTCTCCCAGCCAATAGAATCAGACATCATTACTTAATCATTAGCATCCTGGAAGCTGAGGGAATTTTGAGCACTAATAAACTGCCTTAAGTCTTTGTCTGTGAGTACAGAAGACCAGAACTCATACTTGTTGAACACGGTCGAGTAAAGTCTCAATAGAGTTCAATTAGGAGAAAGCAATCCCCGTGGCAAGATGGATGAAACTCATAACAACAGGACTTCCTTGGCCAGAGGGGCCAAGGACATCGCTAAAGAAGCCAAGCGGCAAGCTGGCAAAAATGTGAGCAAAGCAGTTGATCGTGCCTCAGATGAGTACTCAGCTCACCGCAGCTACAACCGTTTCCAGAACGAGGACGAAGATGACAACTACAACAGTTACACCCAACAAGATGGTCCATATGCTGATGCGGCCAATGATGAGGACGGGGCCTCTAGTGATGCCACAGAGGGTCACGACGATGAAGATGAGATCTATGAGGGGGAATACCAAGGTGTGCCGGCCTACAATGCGCGAGACGGTCAGGTGGCTCTCGGCCAGCCAGTTCCTGACAGCGTTAAGAACCGCAAGGAGCTGGAAAACGAGAGACAGGCGGATGAGGAGGAGCTGGCCCAGCAGTACGAGTTAATCATGCAGGAGTGTGGCCATGGGAGGTTCCAGTGGCAGCTCTTCTTTGTACTGGGGCTAGCGCTGATGTCCGACGGCGTGGAAGTGTTCGTGGTTGGCTTTGTCCTGCCCAGTGCCGAGACAGACATGTGTGTCCCCAACTCTGGTGCCGGGTGGCTTGGTAAGTATCTGCAAGTTCCCGAAATGATGTCATGTTATTAAGTATTCTCCCACAGATTCCCTATTGAGATCAATATCCAGTCAATAACAATCGTTGAGTTTGTATAAAAATACAGAAGCCTTAAGAGCAACACCCCTTTAAGATTGTATATTCCCTGACCTCCATTAGCCGAGGTTTTGATCTTCTTAAAAAAGACAATGTTGTTTAGTGTCTATGATTAGTATTTATTATGACATAAATATGAAAGACTTTATGTGATTAGATAAAATGTATTGTATCACTTTTTAGTTTTGCCATCTAACCATTCACACACACACACATTCATGCAGTGCTTCAAAAGCCAGTAAATCTTTTCTCATACTCCAGCAAGTTGCAGCTTAGTGTCTTTTTTGAGGACACTCCAGCAAATGAAGCAAAGGAACTGGGAATGGTACCACAGATCTTTGAGTCAGTTGACCCAAAATGGGACTTGAGTAGGGAAGTGCTGGTTTTACACAGTACAGTCTATTCACAGATCTGGAATTGATAACATTTTGTGGTTCCAGGGAAGCTGTTTGACGTTTGAGAAATAGGCCCATGTGAAGTCATTAAAAAAAAAAGTCAATTGTGTCAGAATTCTGTACGTTAAAAAAACGGCTTGTGTAGAGGTAAAACGTGAGCTTACCAGACATCTTTAAGTTTCCTGTAATACTTAGTAAGCATTAACATTCTCTCATTTTATTTTTGTAATCTTTATTTATACTGGGGTACATTAAACATTGCATCCACGTGCCCATGCTTACCTCACTGCAGAGGTGTGGGTTGTGTCAACCTTTATCATCAGAGGGGATATGCAAGCCTCCAATTTTGTTGCGACTACACGGATAGCTACAGATGCAGTTACAAGTACACAAGCTGCACATGTGCACTATTCCAGGACTCCAAAGAGGACTAGAAAGAAGTAAAAATAAAGAGCTCCACCAAGTGTGATTCTGCACTGGACTATAACTGAGGCCTCATCCTGCCAATCATCTTGGCTTGAGGCTACTTAAAGAGTACCTCAAGTGACAACCAATCCAAACGTCATGGAAAAGTAGCGCCTGTGTTCAGTGAGGGAAGAGGAGGCAGGCTGGAGTTTGTATATTGATTTAATGAGCGTATAGCCCTTCACTACATCAGACATGTTGTGCGTGTGGGTACAAGTTATCTGAAGCATAGATTCACTGCCAAGAATAGTGTGACTGTCACACAGTCAAAATCCTGAATATCTAATGCAGAAGTGACCGTAAGGAATCTACAGACCTTGAGACGCCACAAACTCAGCCCAAACTATGGAAATGGGCTCTGAAAAATAAATGAAGCATGGATGAAAAAACAAAAAAAAACATGTCTGGAAGAGATATTTTGGGGCCTTGATGGAATTGTTTTTGCCTGCTAATGACCTCTGTTTATACCATATAGGTCTGTGCATGGAGAGCAGTGGTGGGTAATGCTTTCAGCTGTAATCTCATTGCTTTAGGAGCTGCAAACCCGTTGTCATGGCACCAGGTATTTGGACACATGAGTAGGAGGTGTGTTAGGCTAAATGGAGCTCTCCCACACTAGGGAAAAGTTGTGTTCGTATATCACTGAAGTGTTTTTATTCGTGCTGGGCAAGTTAACGCGTTATCGTGTCAACGCATGAACTCATTCACGCTTTCAATTATTTTATTGCGTGTTTACTGCTTTTTTATTTATTTTGTAATTTCCAATTTCACGTGAACAGGAGGAGACTTAGAGTGGAGCGCATTTCTCCGTAAAGTCAGAGTAATGGGTAAATGCACGTAATGTTGTCATTGTGTAACAAGTCAACCTGCATCAATGAACGTGTGATTTTTCTTTTGTTGACTGAGATTCTCAGTCAGGAAACTCCCGCGAGCCACTTCAAATGACCCACTAGTTGAGAACCACTGCTCAACACTTGCTACTGAACATAGACTGCGCCCTGATAAAAGAAAACTGATTTATAAATGTTAACTTGCTGCTGCTCGGTATGTGCGGATTTTATATTTCATCTGATCTGACATTAATTAATGTTTAAGTTGAGTTAAGTGTTCCTGCACTTTTGTTGATACTACTTACGTACTTTGCGCATCACAATGCAATTAATTGAGATTAATCATGATGAAAAAAAGTGTAATCGTTGCTGGTTTTTATATTTTGAATGTGTGCAAATTTGCATCATTATTTTCTCAATATATCAGAAATGTCCTGACTGCACTGGCCATTTTGTCGACATACATACCTTTAAATATTTTGTGTATCTTTTCAGTGAACATGAAATCATATAATTGGGGAACAACAATTCCAGTTCAGACAGATTTTACCTGTTTTCTGACTCATCTCTCAGTGGGAGACAGTGGGGAGAGAATAGGAGAGGAATGAGTCATCTTACCAAATCACACACACTGCATAAAGGAGGTGTATATACACTCACTTATGGATGTAAACCATACACGATAGGATAGTAAGGAGTTTCATCGCACTTTTTTTTTTAAATCACTGACTCATTATGTGATTAAGAATAGCCTCTTCTCTGTGCACATAATACCAAGATCATCCTGTTAAGACACTTTGATTACAGACCAAGTATTATTAAGTATTATGGGGTTTGTTAGTACCATTTCAGTTAGAGCGTGATTTATTCACACCATTTTATTCATTGTTACAAATAATGATGGTAATATCAAAGGGCTAAAATACATATAAAGGAACAATGAAACAGCCATGCTAATTATATCTGAGGAGTATGAGAGGCTTAGATGAGGTTTGTTTTGGCTGTCTCATGATCAAACATTGACAGAGGATTGATATTGAGTGGTAACAGTTTTTCTGCTGCGTAAAGAACATCTAAGCACACCAAACTTCACAGATAAGAAAAGACAGGAGCACATTCATTATTTGGATCCTTAGTATATATATGGAAACTGGCATTTTACTGATACTCATCAAAGTCTTAATGGTTTTCTTTAAAGTTGCTCAAATATTGAGTGAACCAGAATGATTTCAGGGCTGGCACAGACACTGAACATGATGAACGGTTTGCTTTAAAACCTGTTTATATGAAGTTTGCTTAGTCTTTGTCTAAAAATGTAAGTAATGTTTCTAGATCAGCTATAAATGAGTCTTATACAATTAAACCATGTATCCAGTTACGTTGTACAGGCAGTGTAATTGCTGGCTGGATCATGTTCAGAGGAAACTATAACTAATAATTATAATTATAATTTTAAATGAATGCAGTATTGCATGTGGCATCACATTTATTAGGAGAATTCGAGTCACTGAGGAGTTGGATGGTGGGCGTACCAAGCTTTCATTCCAGAGAGTGGGCTACGTTTTTATAGTTCCATCTGTTGTCAGGTTTCATCAATAAAAGGGTGTTGGTTAATGTTACAGAAAGATGGGGTTTTGGTAAAATGCAAATACACAAATTGTATCTAAGCTTAAAACTTGTCTGGATCAAAACTTAGTTAACATCCTTAATATGTTGAGGATGTTAAAATATTGATTTTATATATACAATTTTGACTGAATTTATCTTTTGAATTTATTCTAAAATATTAAATTTGCTCATTTGTGGGCCTCAAACGTAAAATGTCACGATCTCTCAGCCACAATGGCTCTTCCCTTTGCTATAATGTAAAAGGCAAGATGCTTGTCTGTCCTCTCTGTTACCCTCCTGCTGTACTCCCTCTCTTGCTCTGTGTGTGTGTCTTGCAGCCATGCAGGAGATGTGAAGATATGGGCTGGAGTTAATCTCTGCAGCATTGTGCTTCTCTGCAGTTTAGCCATGGTAGACTGGCTCACGTACCTCCCCGGAAAAAGAGAGGGAGAGCGCTGCTTTCATACACACTCCCTATCAATGCCCTCGCCTTTCTTCTCCTTTCAACGCACATGGCTTCTGCGCTACACTTAGAATTGTGACAACGCTTGGTGAAATGCACGAATGAAGCCCGGTTGCACATGTAGCTTGAGGTCCAGACCTCAAAAAATCTGAACCGGGGTAAGCTCGGAGGAGCTTTGTGTAACTGATACCAATTGTTGTTGGGGTTTTTGGTTTTGAATGGTGTGGCGCAATCACAAACGCCATCGACAGCCAAAGTAAATCAACACTCGGCAGTGATAAATAGGCTCTGCTGCAGTCTGAGGTGTGTTAATTAAAAAATCCAGGGACAACAACATTTGCTACTATCTCTTCATTGCCTGTCTTTCTCGCTTTCTTATTTACAACAAAACGCTGCCGCGGGATACATTCACCCTTTTACTACTCTGGCAAGGTGTAAACCATTCAGTGTGGCTCTACCCTAAAACCTAAAAGATTGAGTCGCTGAGTGATTTTCGCAGTGGAATATTGATCCGAGTGGCTGAAGGGAAGAAGGAGCAGGATCGGTGTTGGCACTTATTCTGAAAATAAGAAAAACACTCAAGAATAATTTACGTTAAGTTAAGACGTTGATAAAAAAACAGGGGGGAAATATATATTTAAAAAAACAAACCCCATTTCTGATATATTCCTGGTTTAGTTAAGTTATGCAGGCTAGGCTATACTTCTTCAGCTTTTGAGAATAATTATTTGTCCTTCACCAAAAATAAGTATAATGGATAATGTCTGCCTTCCATTCATATCAGGGAAAGGATCGTTTCTAGTCGACAATTGCACACAAAATCATCTTTCATTGCAATTCATCTGCATCTCAGAGCATGGATGGCTTAAAACTTTACTGTTAATTAGATTAGATTTTTCCTACTTTCCAGTTATTATTGCATTTACAGTCAATTAACTTAAAAGGAAACAGACGCTCTGAGTATTTTGAGTGAACAATCAGCAGCTGTTGATACAATTAAAATCCAAGGTACAGTACATCCTTTTTTCCCCCGGACGTCTACTCCACCCCCTCCTCCTCATCCTCCTCCTGCACTCTCAATCCCTGCTGTCACACACCCGTCAATCACGCACGGCCGCCTGGGAATCCCCTCATCTGCCGAGATCCTGAATATTCTCACTCAGAAAATTAGCACTCCATTCTGACTGCTCTCCGTTTGCCTGCGCTCTCCGCTCATCCATGCCAGGACGCTGCGTGGTGACGAGGAGAGGGAGAAAAAAAAAAAACTCCAGCCGAAAGGTGTCAAGAGAGAATTAGACTGAACACATAAGAGCTAATTACAATTTAAGAGTTGGCTGAAGTAATCCCTGCGGATGCCGAGAAAACATTCAAAAAGAGCATAGACACTGTGTGCAGGGAGCTTTTTTTGTGAAATAGAAAAATTAACTGTACAGCAGAGGTTGGCTCAGTGCAACTTAACTCAGCCTGACTATGTCGTGGCATCGAAGCATTGGGTTTTATTCTGGGTTTTATGCATGGGTTTAAAGAAAGGATTCAGTAAAGTGCCACAAAATGGCTAGGAATGGAATTGAATTTGTGGTGCTAATAAAATGTAATAATGGCTTGTGGCCCATAAGTGCAATCTATAGTTGGCAGTTCCCTTTTGAATGACTCACTACTTGAGGCACACAGGCAGATTATCTTTGTTCAGGATGTAACAGAAACAGTTTTCTATCAGATGGATGATATGTCGACATTTAAGGCTGGAAAGCAAGTGTGAATGCTTTTCTTTTTCCCCGGTGGCGGATATAGATATGCAGCTGTTAGTGTGGTTCCATTCATGAGGCCAAAGCCTGTGCTCCCTTGCTTTTGGTCGTTAACGTAAAAGCATCGCAATCGGAGAGGCGAGTGGAGGTTGGAACATTCGACCCTTGTTTGAACCCTGCACAGAATCCGGCCTCATAAAGATACATGCTACGCCCCATCACCACCATCACCCTCCCCCTTTATTACAGATACAAACCCAGTGCGAGGGGAGCCATAAAACAAATGAGCTGATGTTACCAGATAGCCTTTTTTTCTGCACATGCGTTCAGATTCCTTTTTTGTGTGTGTGTGTGTATCTACACACCTCCGAGGTTGACACCAGCTTGGGCAGGATGCAGCAGCTCTGATATTCAGTTTGATCTTCGTGAGCTGGCAGTAGTAGTGTTGCCGTGCCGCCTGTGCAGCGCTCTCTGCAGTAGCGGTGGCTGTCACCTGTAATGAATCACTAGCTCTTCGTATTATGTCTGTGCTGCTCGATAAGAACCTGTGCTTTCGCAGTATCCGTCCCATCCCCTTAAACAGAGCAAGGGAGAAGAAAAACGAAAAATATGGGAAGGCCTCGTTCCCCTCTGCCGCCGTAGAACAATCGCGTCTTCCCCTCCACACGCATTTGCAATTTTTATTAGCATGTGGAGAGGAAAGTGCATTATTTGCTGGCCCGACTACCCCCACCCCTCTCCACCACTCCCTTCCCTTTATGCCGCGTGTTCCTGGGGACAGGAAGAGAAATGACCCCGACTTCCTGTGGACAGGCAACGACGAGAGACGAGTGCCTGGACTTTAAAAGCAGGGCTGCGAGGTCAAACGCTACTCTGTTTCCCCCCCAGCGGTCACTTTATGAAACATCTGTTGCCAAACTGAGTCCTTTCAGTCCGACAGAACTAAACCAGTCAGATCTTGATTATCCTGCAAAGAGATGTTTGCTTTACAGGCAGCGGTTATGATATTAGATAGCAGTCAATAGACAAATGAAATGCAAACACAGCTCCCATGTAAATTAAACCATCCATCAAATCAAATTGCAGATGAAAACATTTTACAGCGCCTGTTGTAACTCAATCCTTTTACGCTCCAATTTTTAACTGGCGGATACGGAACCGAAATGATGATCAGATGTCGATCCTGTCTGCCCTAGCTTGTAAATTTCATCCAGAGTCAGACATATTGAGTTATATTGATAGACATACTGACCATCATCATTAGGAGGAGGGAATGAGACCTATAGTCATGCCCTCATTCCAGCCAAAACAGGGTTGAGTTGATCTACAGTGTTGTGCCCTCACGGCCTCTCAAGTTGTCGAGCTCCAAGCCAAACTCAACTTATCGATCCCTACAATGCTATTAATAGACACTGGGAATAGCATAATTTCTGTCCGAACGCTGTGATGCACTTGGAAAGCACCGCTTAATGTCTTTGCTGATGTTTCCGTAGATATGTGTGTTTCTTGTTTGTCATACCAATGCAGTAATGGACCACTGATGTCTGCAGGTTTACTCGGTGTCGGTACAACCTACCACAATGGCAAAAACGCTCATGCATAATGTATTCCGTGAATGGCCATTTAGCTTAATGCACTGCACAACTGTCTCACAATTCCTGAGCTACATCTGTGCTACATTAGATGCGCGTCAATCTCCCCCCTCAGGTATAGACTGAGGGAGAGCTGTAAGGACAGCTTCATGCCGCTATTATATATGCACGTCCGGCATGGGTCATAAGAGTAGAAAGAAAATCTCTGCTGACATTAGATGGCACATGATTGTTGTGCATTAAAGTCTTGGACTCTTGCGGAACGTGCTGGCTGATTAAAAGCGACAACAAAAAGACACGGTCTATAATTGCAAGAAAATGGTTGTAATGTACAACAGCTGAGGTCTGGTGCACAGAGTCCAGGTGTCTGGACATTGCTTTGAATTTTTTATGCAGGATTGAGTGCGACTACAAATAAAACAGCCTTCCCTCTTTTCAAAGTTTAATGTGTTTGATTTATCCACTCAGCAGTTTCCCTAACAGACACCTGACTCCAGATGGTCGTGATCATCTGTCTCTCCGCCTTTGCCTCCCTTCCTCCAGGCAGCATCGTGTACCTGGGGATGATGTTCGGAGCCTTCTTCTGGGGCGGCCTCTCGGACAGGGTGGGCCGCAAACAATGCCTGCTGATATCCATGTCCGTCAACGGCTTCTTCGCCTTCCTCTCGTCCTTCGTTCAAGGCTACAGCATGTTCCTGCTCTGCCGCATGGTCTCGGGCTTTGGGTGAGTACGCTCAGTTGCCTCTTTCTTCCCTCGTCTACCCTGGAATCGTTTTTTTCCTCGTCCTCTGAGGACTTTCCCCTCTCCGGCCAGATCCGTCTCTCCTCTTCAAAAGTCGAAGCACATGACGGGGGCTCCTTTCTAACTGCCTGACAGCGGCTCAGCCTCATCCCCCGAGTCTGGGTGGAAGGAGCAGAGTGCAACGGGAACGTTTGCAAAAATGAGCTGAGCGCCGTAAATGAGCATCTGGGGTTGAAGGCTGGTATGGCACGCTTGGCTGCCCACACTCTTTAAGAATGACACGGCCTCCCATCTCAGGGATCTGACATCCCTCTCCATGCAGTATATGACTTGCTATCTTGTACTGTACGGTCACTTTCCATTCCGAGGTCAGCCTGCCGAGGTAAACATATAGTTCATTATATCAAACGAGCATGTGTCCGTTTTTTTATTCGACCAGGGGAGATTATTGTAGCTACTACAAGCCGTTTCATTTTAAGTAACAGGCTCAAAATGTAAATGAAAGTCAGAGTGCTCCGTGTTCGGCCCGAGGGATTTTGTGTTATTCGTTCAAAAACATAGTCTCCACTGGGACGACCTGTCACAACCATGGACTAAGAGTGTGTTATGTTCAGGCTGCTGTGCTGGAGACTCGTACAATTACTCGTGCGTATAAAGTATACATATCATTACCGACCACCAGTCCAGCCTGTTTTCCAGTATGCTGAGAAATCCCATTCTGGCACTGGAGTCGCCTGATTTGCACTCAGCTCATTTGTGTTTAATTACACTTGTATCAGCGTTGCCATTGTGGACTGCCATTGTACCTTAGTCTCAAAAAAACGACTTCTTCCAAATGGCTCGCCTTTAAATTTTTAATTAGTAGCTTTAGCTTTTATTTCTTCGCTTAAGTCTCAATCTGTATGCAGATACAAGTTTCGTATTGGAAGTAAAAGGGATTTATGATTGCGCATGTACCTTGAGAACATGGGCCCGAACAAACAAAGATCAATACTGTTTGGAAATGTGGCGGTGTCGGCGTCAGTGTTAAAGATTTCTCAGGGAATGCTGGGGGTCTCACATTTTTTACAGCCAAATCCTATCGAGCATTGAAAAGCAGTTGTTGCCAGACGGACTTAGATTCTGCTCGTTTCATTAGCATTTTCCTTACCCCATTAACTTTGCTACCATGACCTGTCTCAGCCAATAGGGGTGGCAAAACAAGGTCCAAAGGGTCTCTATCAAATCACTAATGCAGTGGCATTTTAATAGAGGAATGTGTTTTATTCAAGGGCAACACATCACAAATCTATTCTTCCGATCTACATATGACCAAACTAACTGTTTCCCTCCCCATGCGGCAAAGAAAGAAGGCAAATCAGCATATTACACATATAACACACACCTTGTGAATGTTAACCACCATCTTTTTGTCAAATGTCATAGATCAATGTCACACGAAGATGTGCTTGCATGACCTGACATAGGAACACAGCGACTATAAGCCATTAAGCAGCTAGTTAACATATTTGATTTGCTGATAAAAAGGGAAATACACTCTGCAATTCATCTGATCAGTTGAAGCAGGTAAAAGGAACACAGATGCTGAGTTGACTTAAAACTACATTGCGTGTATTATCATTACTGTAGTTGAACGTATTGTTTTGTGTTTTCAGGCGTATGCATATTAGCTAAACAGAAACACATTTGTAGACAGACAGCATCAGTTTCCCTCTCACAGCATTCTTTAGTTTACCATTGAGCACTGCTTTCGTTTTTGCCATTTGATTTGTCTCCCCGACGTCTTTTAAATGCTGGAGCACAGATGGGCTCCTGCTGACTCAGATGACACCTCGCTGATGGTCCGGCTCGGTGCTCACACACATCGCAGAAACATAATAACGTCGCGCCTGCCGTGAGAGATTCATGAGAATGGCTCAAAGTTGTGTGCAATGTGACGTATTCCTTTTGAAATGAAAATACTTATTCAACTGCCCCGGACAATGTGCCGTGTTGTCCCACGAAAAAGGTGAAGATGCAGCAGGATTGAATGGCACACTTCTGATATCCTGTGTGCTACAGGGTTGTGTTTTTCTTCATTTTCTTTGATCAGTAGCTGACGCCTTTTAGCTCAATGCAGACAGTGTCTCTGCGGAGTCTCTGCTTAAAAAAAAAAGGTTTAAACAAGGTGGGTATTTCTTCTTATATCTTGGGGATATATGCTGGAACCAAGCACATGTTTTTTTACACATCCTTTTTTCTACCTAATGACGGTAAAGAATCCTTGATGGTGAAAATGGGAGAAAGCGTCCCCAAAGGATGGCTGTGTTACATATTATAAATTGTGTGACAGTATTTTGACACATGTGACAGTGAGTTGGCATCATTTACTGTTTATAGGCTCATTTCAAAGTGATGCGAATGGAGAAACAATTCAAGCGCCAAACTCCTGTACTTGATTTTATGTGACCGTTAATCTGTTGTGCAAAAATGTTTTCGCTTTTCACTTTTAAAATGAACTTCAGTGACTGAGACATACCTAATACTAATGTATTAATTACGACAATCTACTTTTGCAGGATTGGTGGCGCTGTGCCAATAGTTTTTTCGTACTTTGCTGAGGTTTTGGCTCGGGAGAAGAGGGGAGAGCATCTGAGCTGGCTCTGCATGTTCTGGATGATCGGAGGTATTTATGCCTCGGCCATGGCCTGGGCCATCATCCCGCACTATGGTGAGTGACAACAGAATGAACCAGTTGTGACACTGACGCAAGCGCCAAACTCTGAAGACTGGTTACCATGATTGTATCAATAATAACATCATGGCTTTATAACAATTCAACACAGGTTAAGGTATTGGTGAGACCTAAAATCTGATCATGAAAATGGAGTTTGAGTGACAGATCCATGACCTACAGTTGCTGTCTGTTAAAAAGTATATATATATATATTTTTTTATTTGACACTGAAATAAGTTCATTATCTTGGGTATATGCCTCGGCTGAATGAAACAAGACTACACGACTTCATATATCTGAGCATCAGATGATTGAAGATTACCCACTTCTCGTTTCACAGAGGTTTATGGGGTATGTTTAGATGTTTAAGGCAAAGCATCTACTATCTCCTTATCTGAATATACACTCAATGACCAAGTTATGTAAAATACTGCAAACCCCCATGCTCTGCGTGCCAGAACGAAGTCAGAGGTGTATTATCTTCACAAAGGACGCAGACCCAGATACAGACAGAGCAGACATTGCACAGTGCAAAGTAAGAGCAGAATGACTTTACAGTACATCTGCTATCCACTCAGGCAAAACTATAGGTTCCCAACTGAAGAATTCCTCACAGTCAGGAATACTTTGCGTGACTGGGTTAACCATTACTGCAAATAGAGATGGCAATAAAGTTTGACTTTGCAGTATGCCTCTACTCTTGATGATGCTTCCTGCTGTACTGAAGTACATATACGTTATAAATGGAATGTCAGTAAAGTCAGTAAATGGATAAATGCAGGGGTGGGGCAGAAAATATATCCTCTGACATCATATCCTACGAGCATCGTCCTGTAATCGTCGCAGCATTTCAACACAAAATGCGTGCAATCCGTCTTTGTGTGCATTTCCTGGAGCTTTATGTGACAGCGTTTGAGGCAGTAAGAAAGTGACGGATAGGCCGACACAACACATCTCATAAACTATAGTGAGGCAGGGCTACAGGATAACAGACAGGCGGGGAGGTGTGTGTTGGAGGATAAGAACAAAAGGAACAAAATGAAACGAATCTGGTGTGGATAAGGGGGGAGCAGCAGAAAAAGAGATCAGGAGGATTCGGCAGGGGGGGGGGCAGGAGGATGCGGCAGGGGGGGGGGGGTCGGTGCACTTGATGTATGTGGCTGGTGTCAGGGATAATCGAAAGGTGAAGGGATACAGCAGAGGGCTGAATGGAGGCAGGGGGGGAAAACAAATAAAAATGGAAAGAGTATGACAGTATCAAAGGAGAGAAAGAGAGAAGGGATCAGTGGGTTTTCAGGGCAATGTTGATCAGATACTAAATCATCATGTTTGCTCTTGGACCCTGTAATCAGAACATTCACTCTACAGTGGATAGTTGTGTGAAAGAGGGACTGCGGCACCAAGTTGATTAGGTATATAGACTAAGTGCCCTGTAAAGAGTCTAAACAAGCCCCTTGAACACACCGTCACACACTGTGCAGGAGAAAACAGACTATATAATCTAGTGAAAGACATTTATTTGAGATGACCTTGTGATTTGTATACACAACTCCTTCACCCCATCTCGGATAGTTCCCACATCGAAATGGCAGACTGTATGTAACAAGTGAGCTGAAGATGCGCGATGTGCTAATGTGCACATGGAGAAATTGATTTGTGTGGTGCAAAAGATTTACGAAAAGAAGTTTCCATTTCCAGCCTCTCCGTGTGTCTTCACAATCTCTCTTTTTGTGAGCGAGAGTGCAGAGAGAGGCTCATAATTGAGGTCAATTGATTAGATGTCAGTGTTTTAACACATTTTGTCTCCAAGATGCAGTGGTGTGTAGGCGTGATAGGTTCCGCCGCAGTGCTCTTTGCATTGACTGGTGGACAAAGGCCAGATAGCGTTTTGTGTGTGCGTGTGTGCTTGTGTGTGTGCGAGTGTCTGTGTGTGTATGTGTGCGCGCGTGTGTACGCGTGCCCGTGTGTGCATGTCTAAAAGTACTGGTAAGAAGATAAAAATGTGCAAAAAAGTCCGTGTTGCAATGTGAGATTTTTGTCTGCAAGCCTTTGTGTTTGTGGAGTCATGCAAGTGTAGTGCTTCACAATTTGTGCCACAGCATTGGCCGTTGGCCAAGGACAGCGTGTTTTTGGGGTTGGTCCTGTGCTTGTGTGTGTTTGTGTGAAAATGTGTCCCAGCTGTGTTCACACACTGTAAAGTGGGGACATAAATCTTGCTGAGTATCTCAATCACTCAGCCATCCCCTCCAGTCCATTATAGCTATAATCCCCCTAATGAGGTCTGCACTGATACAGGCTTAAGGCAGCCCCCCACATACGCACACACTCACACAAACACACATTCTCACAGATCCCTATTTCTAGTTAACTTGGAAAAGAAAAATGCTACATTTTCATATTTCACATATTTTCACTTTATAGTTGATAATATGAATTCTAATGTTTAACTAAAAACAAACAGTTTTACTTCAAACATTGAATTGTCACTAATGAACAAATACAGTATAATAACATGGTCAAGGGATATTAACCAGCAATAAGTTAAAAAATCTCTCACCTTTAGATGAGAGATGAGATTCTAACGTAATACAATGGAGCTTCTAAACATTTTCTTTAGTGTGATTGATGTGTTTAACTTATGAGCGCGAGAAATCCATAATGGCAACTTTGGTAAAGGCTTTTGGGGATTTAAGCCCTGAAAACACCTCTCTGGCTGTGTCTCTCTCCGTGGTGCTGAAATGTTTTCATACTCAGCCTTTATTCAATTTAAACCACGGAGTTCTATAGCACCCCAGCGACAGCCGGACTATACCTAATAAACATGCCTGTCACCTTAGCAACCAACTGGAGAGCACAACTGGCACAAAGTCAGCAACAGAAGAAGATATCCACTAAATGTAACCAGCAATCATCATAGTCTCTTTGACCGTGTGTGCCTGTGTGTTCTTCTTCTGTGGCTTCTTCTCTCTGCAGGCTGGAGTTTCAGCATGGGTTCAGCCTACCAGTTCCACAGCTGGAGGGTGTTTGTGGTGGTGTGTGCCCTGCCGTGTGTCTCTGCAGTGGTCGCTCTCACTTTTATGCCTGAGAGCCCCCGCTTCTACCTGGAGGTGAGAGCGAGAGAGTGCGCCGTGGCAGCGCCGCCATTTCTCCGAATGACAGTTACATTTCTCATCTCATAGAGAATGTCACAAAGTCTGTGGAAATGCCTCTGCCAGAGGATCTTTTGTTGTGGCATTTGTTTTCTTTGTGTGAGACACAATATAAAATATATACTCCCCCGCTATATAAAAATCTCTATATAAAATACTCCCCCGCCCCTCCTAAGTGCAGTAGTTGCCTTAAAATCGCTATATTTTGAACGCCTAAAGAATCGCATGGATTCAGTGATTTCTGTTGTTCTGTCAAATGATACATTGCAAACAGGAACAGCAAATGCTTTTTTTTGGCAAGCTCTGAGTGGTGCGAATGGTGCTTTACTCAGTTGTAGCCCACATATAACTCACTCTGACTTATTGTGACAATATTGTACCTTTTGACATCGTCAAGTCCTATGTAATATGACAGTGTGTTTAGGAAGTGCTTTTGTCATATTATGTAAACCCTAACCCTTGGGGATGAAAGGGAAAATCCTAACTTGTGTGCTTATGCTCAACTTGACCGTCTCATAGATGGGCAAACATGACGAGGCCTGGATGGTGCTCAAACAAATCCACGACACCAACATGCGGGCCCGTGGAGAACCGGAGAGAGTCTTCACCGTGAGTACACGCTGGCGTATACGCTTGGCCACCATCCCGCCGCCGCAGTGCCGTCAGCGGGTGACAGATCAGTGTCTCCCCCTGCAGGTGAACAGGATAAAAATCCCCAAACAGCTGGACGAGCTGGTGGAGATGCAGAATGAGTCAGCCAACCCGGTGCTCAAGGTCCTCCTCAAGATCAAGGCTGAGCTCATAGGAGTATGACGCAGTTTCATCCCTGCCTTTGTTCAGGAAACCATCTTTTATTGTTTTTTTTTTTAAAGGTGGCAATTATTATAAGACTTTTTTTTTCTCCCTTTTCTTATAGATCTGGTTGACGTTTATGAGATGTTTCAACTATCCAGTGAAAGACAACACTATAAAACTGGCTGCAGTCTGGTTCACCCTGTCTTTTGGGTAAGAACATAAAAAGTCTTTGACATCACCTCCAGCTCCACGCTGCGCTTCTCACTTCCAAATGTTGCTACTGTACGGTCCCGTTGGTGATAGTTACTCCTCGGAGATAAATGTTGACAGGTAACATTAGAATGAGAGAGGGGGGTTGTTAGTCCTGCTGGATGCTGTAATGTGTGAAAATGTCAGGCATAGCTATTATTATTTTTTAATTTGAAAGAGACAAATGTAGGTAGTTTAATACCTCATATACAATTTTTGTCCAATATTTTTAGTTTCACATTTTGGTATACAATGTTATTTTATCTCATTTCCATAGCTCTTAAGTACGCATTAACAAGCTGAAACCCAACCGGCCCCTTTCTTCAGAGGAGAGCTCTACATCTCAGCCAGTCATTTCTATTTTGTTATTCTTATACGGATAGACGCACTTTTAGTTGCATTATTACCAGAATTAATTATGCAATATGACGCATTATTATTATTAATTATTATTATTCATATACAGTCACCAGCATCATTTCGTCATGCTGCAATAAACCTTTTGAAAATAGACGTGGCGATGAATAGGTAATGACCAGAAGGAGCTGAACTGGAATGAACTGGGCCGGTGAGTACATGTAGAGCATGCTTTACGTTAGCCTTTCTGTGGCCATGTCCAGGTACTACGGGCTGTCTGTGTGGTTCCCGGATGTCATCAAGCACCTTCAGGCTGACGAGTATGCCTCCAGAGTGAAGATTCACAACAACGAACGTATTGAGGACTTCACCTTCAACTTCACTCTGGAAAACCAGATCCACAGAAACTCTGTCTTTCAAAATGACAGGTAAAAAAAAAAAAAAGTACACTATGCCGCCACACGATTTAAACCCGTGAGCCTCCCTTGGCACAGCGCTGTGCTCAAAGCAACTTGTGGGATAGTTGTGCTGTCGGCCATTCCTGCAAACACACCGCCGCTGGTAATAATAATCATCTTTCTTCCTTTATCTCCCTCGCCACCAGGAAATGAAATGGCTTTTCTCTTCCTCTCTCTCTCTCTCTACCTCCCTCTCCCCCCTTCTTCTTCCTGGTTATCTCGCCCCCATACACACGCACATCTGTTCCACTTCCGACTAGTTATGGTTCTCACTCGCACAAAGGCCAGAGGAGATGCATCTATGTTCTGTTTTTGTTCCTATCCATCCTCAGTGGACACCCAAGTGCACATTTATTAACAGATCAAATCAAGGCCAATATCATGGTACTGTGCACAATCCCTGTTCGAAACCTGCTTTGCTGCTTGATACATTTGAGCTTCATTTACGCCCTCTTCTTCCACCGTCTACCCCCACCTCCTCCCAGGTTTCTCAATATGAAGTTCAAGGCAGTCACATTCGTCGACTCGTCTTTCCTCAACTGCTATTTTGAGGATGTGTCCTCGGTGGGATCCTCCTTCAAAAACTGCACCTTCGTCGACGCCTTCTTTTACAACACAGGTTAATATGCGCCGCAAAACTCACTACCATCGAGAGCATTCCTCTGCTGCACATGGCTGAGCTGTTTTTCTTCTACCCCTACAAACTCAATCAGTCCCTCTGTCTCTTTGCGACAGTTCATTTCAGGTCTAATGTCCAAGCTTCTGGCATGGAGAAGAAAGAATGGGGTTGGCCGTTTATGGCTTTTCTTAATGTTACTAAATTACTGATTAACCTCCCTGCCCCGGCACAGATTGCCTCTCTGAACTCAAGTGGTTGTACTTAACACGGAAACTGAAACAGGCTGGGTTGCAGAGCACTCTCTGCAGTGATGCGTGTTTTGTATCAGATGCAAACATTTGAGACGGGGAGGAATTTTAAGCTTTCCCCATCCACCTCCTGAATAATTTATCACAGCATGTTTTTGTTTTAAAAGAGACAGGGCGGAAAATCTGCAACAGCATCTGAAACATCCAATCTTACCTTCACAAAACCATGTCTATGATATTAAAGTTCAATCCGGCAGCATAAGCAGGAAGAACAGGAAAAGGCAGGAGAGGCATTAATAAATGTTCTGAGAGAGCTGGAGCTGAGTCAGACCTTGTGGGAGTGTCGGCTGGAAAAACGGTTCCCTACAGCACTCAGGAAAGAGCTGAACATGGCAACAGTAAAGGGCACGTTAGGTTTCTGGCAATGCCCCATGGGAAATGAAGTCTCTTTGCCCCCGGCATTGTGTCTCTATAGAGCAGAGGATACAGAGAAATGAGGAGGAATGGAATGATTGAGCAAGGAGTGTGTCATGAGAGCAGAGCTGAGATTGCGGATTGTTTTCTCATTGCTGAATCTGCTCAAGTGTATTAATACACTATATTTATTAAGGAAAAGAGCTTGCTATAAACCACACAGAATATTATTGTGATAGAAGCTAGGCAATCTCTCAATTCGTGCTGTCTCTTTTGCCACCTAAGCTGGTCAACACGTCAAATAATGTTACAGCAGTAATATTGTGGCCTACTGCAAAACAAAACGACTGTAAAGCATCTATTATTTCTGAGTCATCACCAGTTTGAGTGACAAGCTTTGAAAACTGGTACTGGGACCAGTCAGACACCGACTGGTCCCAGTACCAAAATTGTACAAACTCATAACAGCATTTGTATAGCTGCTATTAAAAAAAGAGAGAGAAACAACCGTGACAACAGCGGTGAATGGGTCGCTTTAGTTGCCTTTGTATGAAACCTGACACTTCTAGCTCCCCTGGGAAATTCGAGGCCTGTGGGGTAGTTGTCTGGATCATCTTCTAGCTTTGCACCTCAAAGGCAACCTTAACCAACTCAGTAAACCATAATTGGAGGCAAATGAGATCAGTTGAAACCGTGCCATAAACTGCCATAATCGGCAGCTGGGAAACTTTTTTCTTCTTTTTTTCCGACCAAATGTAGAGGGCTCCTGGCAGAGCCAATATTTGTATATTTATTTACTCACGTGTCAACACAGTGTGAAGACTGCACTCTCACCTCTCTCCTTTGCAGATATCGATGACACCAAACTAACAAATTCGCGGGTGATCAACAGCTCCTTCCACCACAACAAGACAGGCTGTCAGATGACGTTCGAGGATGATTACAGTGCCTACTGGGTCTATTTCGTCAACTTCCTGGGAACTCTGGCCGTGCTGCCTGGAAACATCGTCTCTGCTCTCCTCATGGACAAAATAGGCCGCCTTAGCATGCTGGGTACGACATAACCTTCTCCCTGCCCTGTGACCTCTTGTGACATTTGTGGCCTTTGTGCTGACTCGCCATTTAAAGGGGGGCACATTTGGTGTCTGAGGTGTGAGAGCTGTGTTGTGTGGCCTCCTGCAGGAGGCTCCATGGTGCTGTCGGGCATCAGCTGCTTCTTCCTGTGGTTTGGCACCAGTGAGTCGATGATGATCTTCATGCTGTGCCTCTACAATGGCCTTAGTATCTCCGCCTGGAACTCCCTGGATGTGGTCACCGCCGAGCTGTACCCGACGGACAGGAGGTGAGCGCCGCGCGTCTCTGCACAATCACCTGAAAGTGTGAACAACAAACATTGACTACTTTCAACCACTCTAAATGTGCAGGGGGAAATGTTTTGACCCTTTCTGTGATGCCGTTAACTTGCTCTTTGTAAAGCCATTTCTCATTGTTCTTCTTCGCCACAGATTATATGACTCAAAAATGAAATATAAAAAAGAAATGTCAAGCCATTCACGTTCCTCAATGCTTATGACGAAAATTTGTGACATTTTTTTGAAATTCTGTAAAAAAAAACCAAAAAAAAAACCCTGGTAGTCAGTTGTAGTTGTAGTTCAAATTATGGATGACACTTATCGTACACATTAACAGTCTCCTACTTGTCTCTGTGTTTTCAGGGGCACGGGATTTGGCTTCTGTAACGCCATGTGTAAGCTGGCAGCAGTGCTGGGCAACCTGATCTTTGGCTCGCTGGTCGGCATCACCAAGGCGATCCCCATCCTGCTGGCGTCGTCCGTCTTGGTTGGCGGCGGCCTGGTGGGGCTGCGGCTGCCAGACACGCGCGCCAATGTCCTCATGTAAACCCCTATGTTGTTTACCAGGTTTTCACTCAGTTTACCAAATACTTCATTTCTGAACTACACTAAGGGTTTGTTTTAATATCAAAACCAAAACGAGCACAGGTGTGTTCTCTCTCGTATTTTGGATTTGACACGCCACGCGACTGTAGTCCACGATCTTACGGCGATCGCTACTCTGTTATTCCTGAGTGAAATACCTGGTAAATGAGGATAATGAAATGCAGAGCTGTAGATATACAGGGTTTAAAGACAACAGTCAAAGTATAGAAATCGGTGCCAGTTTATTTGGATACCGTAAGCCCCGAGGATTCTTGCAGGGATTCTGGATGGCAAAGGTTCCCCTTCGTTCGTGTTTGTAACTCTGTATATCGGCAGCTCCCCAATCCACCATGTGCTGTTTCACACATGTGAGCCACAAATGCATGTGTCGACGCCGCGAAAGGCTCGGACCACTTCCAACAGCATAGTCGGTGCCTCAGTTTAAAGTAATAAGTTGACATTTTGGGAAATCTGCTCGTTGAAAGCCACTGTTGGGGCGGAACGAAGCCTGACTGTCTGAGGTACAGTAGCAACACCTCTAAGGCTCACTGATTAACGCGTTCAATTAAGTTTGTTTACTTCTTGAGGGCAAAGGAACGCTGTTGTGTGGTTTAGTGGGATTTCCATGGCTCACTGAAACCATAACAACACAGTAAAACATGTTTGTGAGCCTTAGAGGCGCTGGCTGGTGGATTTGGCTTCCTTGCTTGTGTCCTTCCTCCCCCCTCAGTCTTTTCTGCTGTAAGTGATTCGTGGCTCCTGTGCTATATTTACGACCCAATTGATGAGGGCGATATCAATCCTCTCCTCTAAATCACGGAGAGTGATTAACCGCGTGCAATTCAACAAAACACTGTTTTGATACCTTTGAGTACAAATCGTTGTGTTGCAGCTGACTAGTTGTGATGTTGTGTTTATTTATTTGTGTATTTGTTGATTCGTTTTTTTTTATTTATTGCTCGCCAATTTCCTAACCTGCGATCAGCACTCCACTGATGGTGGATGGTGTTCAAGCCTTTTGCCACAATGTGCACGAATGATAACGCCATATGGAAAAAAAAACAAAAACAAAAACAAAAAAACAATCAATATTGTCGTAGTAGTCTAGTCAAACCGGCAACTTCAGCAGCTACATTTCTAAAGTGAAAAGACGTTTACATTTTCTGCTTTTTACAGAGACTTTTGAGAGCGGAAACCTTTTTTGTCCAAATGCTTCCTCTCTCTCTCTCTCTCTCTCTCTCTCTCTCTCTCTCTCCCTCTCTTTCTCGTGTCTGTGTCGTATTTGTCTTGTGGCACCGAGCTGGTCAAGAAGGTGCTTTGCTCTCCGTTGTAATCTGATCCGTCAGAGAGAATTTATACCGTAGGAAGACCTCTGCTGTTGTAGAATTCCTCGGCTCCTCTCGTGTTCTTTTCCTCCTCCTCTCTATCTGTCACACTGTCACGTTTTTTTCCTCACTGTGTCCCCTCCACCTCTCTCGTCCTGTTGTCCTCTCGGTTTATCTCCGCCTGCCTCGCTGCTGCTCCCAGAAAAACTCAAAGGCCTTTCTCAAATGGTGTGCCTCTCTCTCTCTCTCTCTGTCCATTGAGCTTGTCTCTCCTTCCAAACCTTGCTGCTGGAAGCTTTGCTGCTCTGCCCTGCTTTTTTGGTCCCTCATCTCTCTCTGATACTGTAATGTGTTTGTGCGAGTATGTGCAAGCATGCGTGTGTGTCAGCGTGTGTGTGTAGGTGTGCATGTGTGTGTGGGTGTTTGTGTGGCGACAAACCCGCACAGTTCTACACAAACGTAGAAAGCCAAGTTTTTTTGTTTTCCTTTTGATACCAAGTTGCTAAGATTTTCTGGAGAATCTAAACCACACGATAAAGAGAAATTAAAGCCATGCATTAAGGGTCAGTTCACCCAAATTTAAAATAAGTAAATAAACACCTCTTGTTATCCAGGTAGAGGCGTCGATGGTTTTGTGCTGAGATGTTTGCCATCAATACACTGGAGGTGAATAGAATCAGTTGTTCTGTCGTTCTGTTCAAACAAAAAAAAAACTATATCGGAAGAAAACAAAGGCTACATTCAGACCATTTAACTTTGATGGAGTTTGTAGGTGTATGTGGGTCATTACTGTAAACAAAAAATAAATAAAAGGTCAGAAAGCAGTGAAAACTGTTAAGAAAGATATCTGTAGATGGACTTGCGTAATTGGAACATTTGTTTCGGGAAAGCCTTGCTACTACTGAGTATTTCAGTGTTTTTCAGCACCCCTCCTATGGTACAGGCCGAAAACGTTATTTCTGCGTGTGATTTGGGTGGACAGACTCTTAGAAACCTCTTATGGATGGTACTCTCGCACGTGCATCAATGTGCATTTGGTCATTTAGGAATTAAAATCCTCTAAATGTGTTTGCTCATTCATCCGAGCAATACTTATCGCATTTGGTTTGGTCTCCATGCTGACGATGATGAGCGCCATGTGATGTTCTGTTGACTCTATCGTTTCTCTTACTGGGGTCAATTCATCAAATTGGACATTTAACGTTTCCTTATAATGTTCAAATTGAATTTGTTTCGGGCTAAAAATGCAACTCTGAAGAAATGACTCTGATTTCCCGATGAGTACGCCTGATGCTTTATCTGTCTGCACGGTGCCCTCCTCCGAACACCACCAGCTGCGCTGAACAAACGTCACCGTTTCCGAAAAGAGATCCTGCATGTTTGTTCCCGAAGTCCCCTCTGTTGTGTGTGCTCTTTCCGTTTTTGGGCGTCTTCGTTCGCATTTACTCCACGGGAGGAAGCGGAGGCGTGGTTTCCCCGGGGTCAAAGGTGAATGTATCACTTGTGCGTGTTGTCAGATTTGTTATTTGTTATTATGGCCAGTGGGCTTCGAGGTGGTGGTGAAAGGGCGTGCCGGTGGTGAGATTCAGAGTCTCTGTTCTGCCAGACGCTATATGGCAGAGGTGGTCAAATCTGCTTCCTCGGAAGGCTTTTCATGGGATCAATCATCATTGTTGACTAACAGATTTGAAAACCTCTGCCTCTCGAACAATGTACGGAGGTGTGCGTAAAAGTAATTACCTGTCCTCCACATGATTTATTTTGATAAGAAAAAAGGAGCAAGTGAATGCATTGTAGAGGTGGATTCCTCTGGTGTCTACGTATTGAATAAAGACTTTCATTTGAACGGCAGTGGGGCTTTGTGCAGTGTGTTCGGTGTCCTAATGTGGCCGCATCCACTTACACCAGCAGATGGCGCCATTTCAAGAAAATAATCATTCGTATGTAGTGAAGGAAATGCCAATTCGGTGAGAGGCGCAATTAGGGTGTAAGTACATTTTCTGAGAAGTGTGCGTGACGAGCTAATCAAACCTCTTAATGCTTAAAATGCTTAGGTTATATCTGAAACTGAAATTTCCCCACTGTGGGACAATAAATGATGATCTTATCTTAAACTGCTTTTGATGTGAACATTGTAGAAAGGAAACTGGTTGTAGGAAACAACATGACGACACAACATATCTCAGAGACAGTTACATTTATGTTTTATTGAATAAACAGCATAGCTCTATGCCAATGGGAATGACCAAAGTCTTAGGAGGCTCTTTTTCTCGAGCCCGTCTGTGCCACATAATTCATTATCAGTAATGGACCAGAAGTCCTCTTTAAAGGAGGACTTCCAATTAACCATTGTTTAAATGAATGTACATTTTGTGTTATTTTCATTTTATTTACAACAAACTTCTGCAGAATAAAAACAAAACATTACAATAGCCATTTGTTACACCAAAGTAACACCAAACCATTCATTATTATGTGTCTCATTTAAAATAAAAATAATGCTTCTTTCATTCCCTCACAAACATATTTACAAAATAAAAAATATTAGTTCTATGTACACGAACAAACATGCAAAAAACAGTCAAGTCTGTCTTGTTAAGTAAATGCTACAGATGTCATTTTGCTTTTTGGATTCCAGCCCCAGAAAGCCTTTAATGGAAATAAACAACCTTTTTGCACAGAAGGCCTCTCTTAGACAGATATGCTGAGGGTCTTGCCTTTAAAGGCCCTGATGTATTGCCCGGAGCCCACAGACTTGGACATGAAGACAAAAAGGAACGGGTCCAAACAGGCGTGGAGGCAGCACAAGCATACCGCCACATTGAAGTACATGTACAACCTCTCGGTCCTATCCACGAACAGCTGCACATAATGGAGGAAGTGGAGGACTCCGGCGGGGGCGAAGCACACCAGGAAGATGGTGAACACCAGCGAGCTGGCCTTGATGTACATGGCCCAGTCCTGGTGGGACTGGTTGAGCGTACAGACGATTCGGGCGAAGCACACCACAGTGATCACCAGGGGCAACAGGAGGCCTAAGAAGGTCAGGGTCAGGTTGTAGGGGAGCAGGAAGAGGTGGGAGCCGTTGTTCAGGGGCAGCACGTCGTGGCAAGTGATGCGGCCCAGCTCCGGGAGCAAGTAGCTCTGCTGGATGAGGAGCACGGGGACAACCGCGGCCCCGAACGCCACCCACACGGCCAGCGTGACCCAGGCGGTGCACGTCCTCTTCGGGAGGCCCCTGTAGCGGAACGGGTGCACCACGGCCAGGTAGCGCTTGATGCTGATGCATGCCAGCGTTTGGGCCGAGCAGTAGAGGTTCCCAAAGAAACAGGCGGTGACCACTCGACAGGCGGGCTCTCCGAGAACCCAGTCGTTTCCACGGAAATGGTAGAGGGCCTTGAAGACCAGGGAGAGCAGCAGGAAGAGGTCTGAGACGGCCAGACTGCAGTAGAGGATGGCCGAGGACACCTTCCTAATTTTGGAGGCCAGTGTGCACAAAATGGCAAGGTTGGCCGGGACCCCGACAGCAACCACCAACATGTAAATAACGGGGATGACCCGAGTGCTGAGAGGGCCGCTGAGGTATCCCATTGTGTTGTTGCTTAGTAATTGCAGTGCTGGATGGGAAAGAGAAGAAATGGGAGCTTGAGTCCCATTGAGGAATGCCAGATCGTCTGAGCGCCCAATAAATGTCCTGAGCCCAGGAATGGCTACCTCAGAGCCGTTCTTCTTTGGCTTTCTCATACTCTGTGCTCCTGCAAACCGAAACAAGACCACACAAAGGTTATTCCTAACTTTATAATTCATTGTATTTAATATGTTCTATTCAAAATACAATTCAACTGTATTACCATCACTTATTATTTTACTGAAAACAGAAGGGCCGCAGTTGTGTCTTTAATGTCATCTCATTCAGTCACAAGTAAAATGTAGTACAATAAGCAAAACAGAAAACTTATTGCTACGTATATTTTATGTTTTGTGTGTGAAACACTAGTATTATGTATATATTTTTTTAATCCCATTTTTTTTTCTGACCAAGTGTCCCAAAGCCAAAGATCATTGATTGTACAATAATTGTTCTTACTGATCTCCTAATCAATTTAACGAATTGATTCATCTCCAATTATTGAAAAAAAAACATCTTGCGTAATTTGACCTGAGTGGAATTCATGTGTAACCACTACAAGTTGTGGCTTGCGTTTAAGTTTCAACATAATCTGACAGATCCATTTCTTCTTGTAGTGGCAGACATTCACATAATCACAGTATATCATAAAATAATCATTAACAGAAACCTTATCACATAAAAAGCATTTTCTTTCTTTCTTTTCTTTGTTGCGCGTCACTTCACCTACCTTTTCTTTGAAGGGTACCATTTATGCATAGAACAAAAATAAGAAGAAATACGAGTTTCCCCATCTCGTCCAATTGTCGAACAGCACTCGGCGGAAAAAGTCCTGAACAGCTCTTGCCTCTCTCCGCTCTTGTTGTAGTCTCAGCTCCACATCCAGACGCTGCTCTGTGTGTCTTCTGTCTGCCAGCGTGGGTGTATTCAAATCCGAAACACCTCCCCCTCCCCACGGAGTCTGAGGGGAAACAGCAGAGAGCATGACATGTTCACCAACCGGACCTTGGGCTCCGTCTCGTTTCTGTATCAGCATGCAGAGGACGACCTCCTACAACCTCAATGTCATGCTATTGTGTTGTCCCCTGTTTTAGGGGATTCGAAGCCAGGATAGCATTGAAACTTAAAGTTATTTAGATGTACATCTGCCATAACCAATCGGACGCATTCTTTTTTTCTCCCCAGCTTGTATTGACTTCTTAAGACGTGTCAGTGAAACAAGATATTAAAATAGTGAACCCCATGACTTTGTGTTTTATGTTGTATATATATATATATATATATATAACCCTAACCCTAAATATACCAGAATTGCTTCAACAGCACCTTGATTCCCAAAGGAAAGTGGAGTGAGGTAATAACTTAAAAAGAGGCCCATGGGTAAACAGGAAATGTCTCTCGAAAGATGATAAGCGTGTGCGGACATGAGCAGTTTTTGTTTAGTCTTGACGTCTTTTGTAGAAATTATTTTGTATTCAAACACTTTGCGATGCTGTGTGCTGATGTTTTAAATGACATGTGATACAAAAAAGTATTTCATGCACAAACAAACAGATGAAACAAATACTATATGTGCCGTATGTATTTCTAAATGTATCAATGACAGTAGATGCATTGAGTCTTTCATAACAAATACAGTCAGGTTAACTGCAGTTTATTCGATGTTGTCATATTCATTAAGATCCATATACTTTCAGGTGTTATTTGAATCTATCTTGTTTTCTTCCAATTTGTTTTTCAGATAGGAAGCGCCACTTGCAATACAAGCATCTGTTTAACCTCAGATGCGTCACATGAGGACCTCTCTCAGATGTACAACGTCGGTGTCTGCGGGTTCACTGACAACACGCAACCAAAAACATTCCAGATTAGTCATGAGTGCGACCGATGAAGTGCATCTGCTCTGAACTGCAGCTGAGTTTACCGCTGTTTCACACACAAAACATAAACATGATGCTTTCTTATTTTTAGCAGAAAGTTGGAGAGGTTATATTTACTGTAAGATACAAACAACAGTCAGGGTCACCCTGCATGCAACATGTCCAATACTAATACACCACCACGGACTTAAATTTGCACTAGGTAGAGCAATGGTTTGTGGGAATGTTTGTCTATCTAGCTACGCACAAACATCACACTGATGTGTCTCACTGACATGGTGAATAAACAGTTTGTCTCCCTTTATACGCACAATTCCAGCTCATCACCTGATTCACTTTCTGTTAATTGCTCTAACTAGGGTTCAGAATAGAACGTTGCATGTGGTCACCTTTGAGCAGCATAGGAATACAAATTACACTAACAATAACCATAATGGGGCTCTTACAGGCCCATTCATTTCAATGGCAGATGCTACCGTGTCTTGTTGTCAATCTTCATATTAATTCACTTAATTTTCACTTGTCTAACAATTCATGGACTGTACATGGTAAATGCACTGACTGCATCGGTAACAGTAACATCAAGTTTGGGGGTCTACATGCCTGTTTATCCAATAGGGGGATTCAAAAATAAACCATACACCATCTTCCAAAATGATGGGGTGGTGTAGCCCTTACTTGGTTTATTATATGTCGCTTTGACAAAAGCATCAACCAAATAATATGTCACGTATTCTAATGTCTATATACTGTATATAGATATCAAAAGCAATGCTCATTTAGGAAACAGCTTTTCTGCTAGACCCTTTGAAAGTCATACAATTTATTGGAAACAAAACGAGAGTACAATTCAATATATATGTATTCATATATCACATATCAAAACATCAGCACACAGCATCGCAAAGTGTTTCTATACAAAACGATTTCGACAGAAGTCATAAAGTTAAGACTAAACAAAAACTACTCATGTCAGGAAGCGCTTATCGTGTTTCGAGAGACATTTCCTGCTTACCCATGGGCCTCTTTTTAAGTTATTACCTCACTCCAATCTACTTTGGGAATCAAAGTGCTGTTGAGGGGATTATGATATTCATATATATATATATATATATATATAAACGTTCCAGGAACAACTATACACCCAACATTTAGAGAACAAGAGAGAGAGAGAGAGACTGGATGTAATACACCATAAAGTTTAAAAAAGAGACATTTGCTCCCCCTCATGTGTTCACCACAATTGAACACAGTTGAATTGTACTCTCGTTTTGTTTCCAATAAATTGTATGACTTTAAAATGGTCAAATAGAAAAGCTGGATGTCCTAAATCTGCATCGCTCTGATTGGCTTTGATCTGAACTGAATGCGGTATGAATTCTTTTTGAATGAATTTCTGCACTACTTTGTGACTTTGATCTGAACAGAACGCCGTGTGAATGGGAGAAGAACCCCCGAGACATCAGAGCAGCAGCGTCCACAGTGTTAGAGAAGTAAAAGCTACAGCAGCATTGTTGAATAGCTTTGAAGAGGAGAAATCTGTAAATGCTTTGATGTCATTCCTTGGATTTGGATTAGTTGGCCATTAGACTAAAAGTGAACCTAGATTCAACATTTAAGATTGGGGGCTCGTGTAGGTGCTACCATGACACCATTTGACTCATTTACACATTTTCACTGTTGCACATAAATCACTCGGACATACACCCACACATTAGTCGTTGTTACGATATTACAAGAAAACTGGAAAGGGGGCACAGCCACTGTTTTGCTCAATAGAACCATTGGGCTAAATAGCCCACAATGCCGTGGCACCGTGCACCGGACAAAAGCCTTTTGTGCTTTTTGATAATATAGAAATACAATGTGGCTGGTGAATATTTAATTTCTGGTAGAAGGGTTTAAGGGTTTAAGACTGTGGCAACAGATATGCATTTCAAATGCACGAGTGTTATCCATGAACCGTACGATATTGGTTATATTGCTCCAGCACGAAGAGACCGACCTCAAGCACGTTAGACTGGGCGACTGATTAAACGAAACGCCTTGATGCGTGTTGACGTGCTAATATTAATGCCGTTCTCATTTTTAAATAACATTAGTATGTGTATATTATATATAGCTCCATTTCCCTTTCCTATGATAACGAGGTAATTGCGAGATACGGATCTCGGAAGCTGTCAATGTTTGTTTCTCATTGGTGAATCATCTAATATTCTCGACAGGCGTCCCAGCGCAGAATGTCCGAGTGTGTGGGGAACTGATTCTTGCTATGATTGGCTCGTTTGCGTTCAGGGGCGGGGCCACTGGCCCTAGGCCTTAGGTCAATGGACAAACGAGAAAGGGACGCAGGACAAGGATGGGGAAAGCTAATTGTTGTCGGCAAATAAGAGTTTTACGTGGTACTTAAATTAAACAATATCGGAAGTGGAAGGAGCGAAGGTGACACCTGGCGACCTAGCTAAAGAAGCTCAACAGTGGTTGGTCAAAAGCTTGCAACTTGTTCGTCCCATCCGTCACTTGACGCAGAAGGTAAACGCAGCACGTGGATCACTTAGGTCCAATCTTGAACAACACTTCACTCACGCTGCTGTTTAATTGGTTCTCATCACCTTTTTTTGCACTTGACTTTAATCGCGTCGTTAAAAGTAAGTTCATCCTTTATTGAACCTAACGTTCCAAACCTTCATCAGCCATATGTGCAAAATGCAGTAAGCAGTGAGTTGTCAGATTGCGAGGAGAAAAACAGTTGCATACTGTCGCCCGGCAACTCTTACAAGTTGCTTAGACGTGAAATGAGTTGCATGCAGTCTGTGCACGTGCAGTGAGGACGGGGCCGTTTGGAGCCGTTATCAAACATTAAAGGCGCCGTTAAAAAACACGCTCATTCCTGGCGTGAGACTTCGGAGCTCTTCAACACCCCTCCACACACACACGCACTCGCCCTCTGTCTCTCTCTCTCCCTCCCTCTCTTTCACACACATACACGCACACACACACACACACACACACACGCGTCTCAGCAGATGCAGCCTCTGCTTTAAAAATAAATGAATAAAATTGCATTTGATCGAAATCGTTTACCCCACCTGTAAGTACTAATTTAAGCTGTCAGGCAAAGGTTGTTTTATTATCATGCACCCCCCCCCCCCCCCCCCCCCCCCCGCCATGCACCCCCCCCCCCCCATTGCAGTTTGTAGTGAAGTAGCAGCCAGTGCTGTTTTTGCACTTTTCCAAGTGTCTCAAACGCAGCCTGTCTCCATGTGACAGGGGAGCAGCACAGCAGAGTCCAGAAGAGAAGGGGACAGAGGGACACAGCTGTCCAGACGACGATGGACTACAGGACGCTGAGGACAGACTTTGAGCAGAGCGTAGAGCCCATCGATCAGGAGGAGAGGATCGGCTTGCACGGCATGGCATTTTGGGAGGTGATGAAGTCGAAGGGCTTCTTCGGCGTCCCCCCCGTGGGGCTGTTTGCCTACCCTCAGGCAGTGGACGCGTGGAGCACACAAGGAGGGATGGTAGGAGCTCCACCCGGCTTTGCTTCCATAAGCTACCCACATAGTCAGGCAGGGCCTTACAGCCAGGGACAGGTAAGAAGTTAAGCATACTAAAGGTAAGACATAGGTTCACAAGAACTCTGTCAATACCTAAAAGAACAAATATTTGTCAATCCTAGAAAAAACAAATGATGTGCAGTGAAGCATTACATTATATTGCATTTAAGTTGGCCGACGCATTTGTCCAAAGGGACTTACAATAAGAGCATTCACACCATAAAAATAAAAACACAGACCCACAAGAGCAATGCAGATAAATTCATTTTAAATAAAACAAGCAATTGTAAGTGCCTTCACCACTCTTGACAGCCTTGACAATTGCTTGGTCTGCTATGTCCTGGTTCAGTAGCACCCCCCCCCCCCCCCCCCCCCCCCCCCCGCACCCCCCCCCCCCCCCAAGAGACAGATTTAGCATGGAATTCACACTTCACACAAATGTTACAAACCTACATAGATCCAGTCGGTTATCTACACAAATTGCTGATATTATCAATGCTGCAAGTGATTCTGTCTCATCTCGAGAAGCTAATTCCTCTTTTGATGGTTTCAGACAATCTCTGCATGAATATATTTTGAAGAGCTTGTTTATCCCACCCACTTTTGGCTGCCAGAATGCAGGAGTCAAGCGCATAATCAGAAGAGTGCATTCCCTGATGGAGGGACATGGCTTTCCCAAAATACTATTTGCCAATAGCTGATTGATCACAAAACCTTTGTCATCTTGGAGATAAAGGAGGAATACGATAGGAGCGCGGTAATTGGGGTGGAAACAAATATAGCCCATTCCCAGGCCTTACGGCTCATATGGCTCATTCCATTTACCAAGGATTGGATGCATGAGTTAGAGGTTGCTGATCGAAAAACTAAGAAGCCTGTATACCTAATTGGTATGGGAATATGAGCTTCTCTGGGAGTGGCTATACTGGTGTTCAGCAATGGGTATGGCTGGAACAAAAATGGGCAAAGCTGGAACTTGGGCAGGCGATATGATGGAGGCCCCTGTTGCTGAGGCGGTCCTGGTTCACGCTGTGTTCAGATGTCAGAGGATTGCAGGGTAGTCCAAAGGCAGCCTCTGAAAAAAAGATAACTCTGTTTAAGACAAATTCTGGGCAAAAGGAAGCAATACAAAAAACTCCCACAGTACACAGACATTATTAAAACAAAAGGAGGAAAGAAGAGCACAGTGAACACAACGAAAACAAACTTACATTATAGGACCGTGACAGGACTCTGACACCTGGTGGACACCTGATGCAATTTGTCTAATTTCCTGTTTTGTGTGCGCATGTCACAGTACAATAATGTGTCAGTTCTGGGACTCCCTCAAGGCCTGCAGAAGAACCTGGCTCCTGTTGGAACAGTGTAAGTAACGCATATATTTGAATAAAAACCACAACACATGGGTATACACAACCATGAGTGTCCTGTGATGTCATCTGACACGTCTGTCTGATTGTGTAAATGCAGGAATGGGGAGGTGGTGTACCCCCATGGCAGGGCAAATGGAGGACCTCCTTTTGCTCCTGCCCCTGTTGCCCAGATCAGCTGTCGCATATCACAGTAAGGCAGCCTGATGGCCTCGTGATCAGAGAAAGAACATAGCAAAGCTAAACTCCTAACCAAATCACTTAACTTTTTTTTATTATTATTACTTGCTGCAGATTTGATGGCAGGTGCTTGTAATTTGTCGACTGCGACCTCAGCAGGTTTAGCCGGTTTATTTCTAAAGCTCTTCTTTCCTGTTTTTTTTTTTATACAATTGACGCTCTCATTCAGTTCTCTTCTGTGTTTTCCCACAGAGAGACAGACTCGGAAGAGCAACAGGTTGTGGATGGGCGATACATCAAGAAGCCACCCAATGCATTTATGATTTACAGGAGGGAACAGAGGGCGAAGGTAGTGGCCGAGCTCAACAAAAGCGACAGTGCCACTGTGAACACTGTCCTTGGACAGAGGGTGAGTGTTTAAGAAACTCTGGGACACATGTTGGTCAAATAATTCTTTGTGTCCCTGTGGGTGCTGATTCTGTGTGTCCACAGTGGAGGATCATGTCAGAAAAGGACCAGGCGAGGTACTACGAGGAAGCCGACAAGGAGAGGAGGATCCACTGTCAGCGCTTCCCCGGGTGGACGGCCAAGGACAATTATGTACGTATGTGCTCTGTGTTGACATACAACTACTACAGGCTGACGTTGTTAAACCACACGTTGCCACATGCTCACTGAAAATAGTTTTTATTGATGGACAGCTGAATGAAATGTGATTTGTGTTTGGGTGTTTAGGGCAAAAAAAGAAAAAGGATCAGGAGGAGGACTGAAAGTATGACACTCTTTCTTTACATCACAGTGTGTTCTTTCATGTGAACTTTGATAAACACTATATAACATGTGAAGATCAAATTGCCTAGTTTTGCATAAGATTTTTGGACTTGTAAGAATCACGGCAAATGGTGTCAGTATATTATAAATTCCCTGTTCCACGTGCGCAGGTGCCTTGGCTGCTCCTCTTCCAGAGAATGGCACAATGTAGCCTCGTACCTGCCAGAGAGTGCTGGTGTAAGCGGCTCCTCACCCACACGCATGTGTGAATGCTGCAGGAAGAGCCCACAGCACCTGTGTCCACCATCCCTCCCTGCACCATGATGACGGGAGGGGACACACGTGGGCCTCCCTCGCTTCACCACCCAACCTCACCTGCACTCTAACTGACACGTCCTTCCAATTTTGCACAGAAGCGTTTCGCATAGCCTCAACTTACTGTCATTATGAAATGGCGTAATTAAAAATATTTAAATAATATTAAAAATACTAACATTGCACTTCAGGAAATCCCGGGTGCTGGATTAAGGAGCTGGGGTTACTGGATGATGTTTTACAGAGCAGACTTCTAGCAGCGGGAAAAGGATCCTGTCCCGTTTTATATCCCTGCGTAACTCCTGAAAGCTGCGATTGCTATAGAGCACAGAGACACTGCCATCAACTCTCTGAGAAAAGAATACATAAAAATGTAATAATATTTCCCGGTTAAAAATGAAATAACTTTAAATTTAATCAGATGAGCTATTCTCTTAGCAGACTTGACTTTGATGTAAGTCTGCAACACAATTGCACAATGTCTAAGTGCATGTGCGCCTGCGTGTTTCAATGTTTTGTCTGAAAAAAGTAGCAGCGCTTCTTTTTTCTCAGATATTTCAATGCAACTTTGAGGTTTTTCAACTAATGTATTCTTATGCATCATGTCTTTTGCTGCTTTATGCTTTTATTGTACAAAACCTTGACTGCTGCAGGTACTCGTTACTACTTTAGAAAAATAAAATACCTGCATCTACAATATTATCAGTTTTGTAAACTAGTTCAAACCAACTTTAACTGGACTAGTAAGAATATTAAAGAAAACATTGTCATTATAACTGTCAAGAAGTCATTATTTTAACCAGCATTGTCCCCCCACACGATTAAGACTGCTGGTGTTCAGTTACGTCTGACCAGTGTCCATGAAAATTGTTATTGCATCACTTCTATTGAGTAATGTTATTTGTTCATTAGTGGTAGCATTATTCATTTGGAAGTAGGTCACAGTGCATTATCAATACACCATGTCACAGTAGTATTTAAAGATCTAATGGATGTGCTCTAAATCCACAAATGAATTCAGCGTCTATTTGGCATTCACAAAGATCCATTATTTAAGGTCTTTTTAAATGGGAGACATGATGCATCCTCTTTCCCTCTCTGTTGAACTCGCCCTCAGAAAAATCGACATATCTGCAACAAACATCTGTTTCCTGTTCTGCAACAGTCATACAGCATGTCATGGAAAAGGCCATGGCTTTCTGTTTCTTTTAATGTTGTGGGAGAATTTGAAGGAAAGCCCTAAAATTCCATAAAAGTGAGAAGGATTCACATAACACTCCTTCACTGGTATATATGATATAGAAGACTACAAAGGAGTAGGGAGTAATATATAATAATTGTAGTTTGTGTTATGGCTTATGCAAGGGTAAACAAGGTGATTTTGCTTTGGGTTTTTATGTAAATCCAAATAAAACTATTTCTCACATTATAAATGAACTCTGTGGGACCTCTACAGATTAAAACTGGTATAGCAGCTAGATAACAAGCTCGATAAAACTCGCTGGGGGAGGAGAAATCCTGTTTTTGGGTGATAATAGTCTGAAAGGGCTTCTCTTGGACATCTCTTGTTTTTATTAACATATTGGGTATTGAGGCAGTCCAAAAGAAACTACAAGTAAGGTTACATTACCTTAAGTCTGTGATACTTGGATGAAGTTAATGATTACATTTTTAACAGACTAGTAATTATACTGATTTATGATTCGCAGTAACCCCTCCCAACCCTGTGCATAAATAAGAATAACAAAACTCAAGAGTGAAGCTGGCTGCCACATCAGGGGTTTGAACACTCATATTCACTAGGCCGACATTCACTCACTTTCTGTCTGCCCATCCCCAGACACAAAGTGACAAAGCCAGTGTCATTGTTTTAAGTTTTAAAAGGAGAAGAAAATACACATTTTTAAGTTAGTCATGTGTTTATTTTCATTAACCAGACTTTTTTGGCCCAGCTGAGATGCTGTCTCCATGGGACATTTCTAACTGAGAACAAAGCACAATACCCCTCTGTGACAGCCTCCTTTTTCAATGAGAAAAGAAAAAAAATGCTTCCCGAGTGGATGCAGAAAACAACAGGAATTGAACTTTCATGGCACTCTGCCAGTCACCTCAATCTGGACTTTATCTACCAAAGTCTGTAGCATGCCTCCTCGTGTGACCAGGAATTGACTTCTGTTAGATTAGCAACACCCAAGCACAGCAGACCGCAAGAGCAACGGGACCAACGTGACAATGTTTCCCGTATATCTGCTCGATATCTGCAATCGGGCAACTGTATTGTTATTGTAACTTAAAGATAAACAATATATATCAATGCAAGTGTATATTATTAATATTGTTCTATTACAGAAATTGTGGAAGACTGATACCAATCTCATTTATATTCAACCTTTTTTTTTTAAGAGAATGATCATATGTTTTTGATGAAGCCGGTTTAGTCTGGCTGTCGGTGAGCAAAGATACAGGGTCCCAGTGGATATACAGCTCAGGATGAGTCAGTCAGATCCCTCTCACCCCATCCTGGCCCCTTCATCTGCTTCACACTGACTTTTTGAAAATCTCACAAAGGTTGGCAAACAAACTCGTTTTTATTTATGATGTTTTTTTTTTTTTTAGGTACTTTGCTCATTTTAGGGCTTTATATCTGCAGACCAATTTGAAGGCATATGTTCCCACGACTTCCGAAGCTTGTTTGACCCTTATCTCTACCGGGGCAGTGGGAAATGCCATAAGCAAAACATGATCTCCTGTACAGGGACACCATTAGAGTCTAAACGGTTGGTTTACAAAAAATGAGTAAACAGAGGCTATTTACCCCCCAAATGTTCTCTGATAGGTCATTTTACTGGCTTCATTCCTTACACCAAACGTTCCATCTGTTACAGTAATTTCACTGTTACAAACAGGAAACATTTAAACTTCTCTGCCCCATGTTAATGCCGTGTTTATTGTGTACTGTTTATATCACTTGTGTTTGTTTGTTTGGTTTTCATTCCACAATACTACACTTAAATCTTCCAGAACCAGCACTGGCAGTTACTCTGCACAATAAAGTCCACACCCTTGTGGGAATGCTTGCTATGCTCCCTGGAACTGAATAAAATGAATTTAATTGAAGGAAAATGTATTAATAAATCAAATAAAATGTAAAATAATGTTAAGAAAGAGGTTCATTTATTGCTGAAATAAAACACAATGTTTCCCTTATTTTTTAAACAGATATATTACTTGTCGATTTTGAAACTTTTATTTTGAATGCATACATTTAATTAAACACAGTACAGTATCGCTGGAAACACTTTGTTGTAACACTATATTCCAAAAACAAGAAATCTACCATCACAGTTTAGCCAATTCTTTTCTAAAATCTAATGGGGGGTATTTTCTTTATAATTCCCATTTGATTTCAGCTCTGTTGAGGATTAATAATGTTAGTGTGGACAAACAGTAATGAAGTGTCCGAGGCGGATTCGAGTGCAGAGGTAGGACAGGAAACGTGACATCAGTGGACTGGAATGTGTTTCTGTGCAGACTGCGGATGGTGATTGGCTCTCTGGGGCCTCCGCTGTCTTTTTAGGGACATTGGGCGGAACCGCGTCACACTGGTGTTAAACAGCAGCACAGCGAGCCAGGGAAAGCAGCGTCGCACACGGAGAACCGAAAGCTGCGCTTTAAACTTTGATTGGACATTATTTATTTTACCCATCTTTATTTTTCCTCCATTTTTTTTTATTTCAGCACGATGTTTTCCGAGCTTCCAAAAGCCTGGCTGATGGTTGTGCTGTGCGCATGTGCGGCCTCAGCTGCGGGCTATAACGGTAAGAAGTTTCTTTCTAATGAAACAAACGATACCATTAAAGAAAACAATGTATATATATTTATATATAGTATTTGCTACATTGTGCATAAACAATAAGTTCAGAAGAGCTGCTTGAGATGAGAAGAAAGTTAAGTTAAGGAAAAACCCGAATAGTGCTTCCACACTGGTGCACTAGATGATGATGATGATGTTGTTCCGCGAAGTGTCTGAAAAAATGACTTTGAAAGAAGGTGTATTGTTGGGAAACTGGTGGCAGGACCAGCAGTAATACAATTAAATTGTGAATCCTATGCCGTAGCCTTCACAGACAATTACATGCAACTGTCTATAATAAACGTATTAAAAGAGCAATTATTCATATCTCAGAATTGGAGAACCAGAAAATGTCTGGCATTTGTTTTAAATAAAATGTCATAAATACATAGATTTAGAATCAAAATAGTATATATATTTTCTTTCCTGTAGATCTGCCGATAAACCAATTGGGTTCAATTCCATATTTCTCTCTCTTTCCAGGAACCTTTGGTGTGCGGACTTTCGCCTTTTTTCAGCCATCAGCCACGGATGAACCACTCGATCCATTTTATCTCGATGGTGATGTCACAGAATTTAAAACAGGCAGGCTGCCTAACAAAAGCGGCGCCAACAAGATGGAAATCTCGGAGGAAGCGCTGCTGTTCCTCACAGGCTCCATGTCCACGATCCTCATGCCGTCCTTCTACACACTGGTCTGCCTCATCAGCGTGCCGATCAACGTCTGTGCCGTGGTGGCCTTCAGCCTGAGGATCCGTCCAAAGAAGCCGGCAGCCATCTACATGTTGAATCTGGCCTGTGCTGATCTGCTCTTTGCCGTGATGCTACCCTTCAAGATCTTCTACCACTTTAACGGCAACCACTGGATATTTGGCCCCATCATGTGCCGTGTGGTCACGGCAGCTTTCTACTGGAACATGTATTGCTCTGTTCTGCTCATCACCTGCATCAGCGTGGACCGTCTTCTGGCCGTAGTCTATCCCATCGAGTCCCTGTCTTGGAGGAGGCCCCGGAACGCTATAATGGCCTGTGTGGCCACGTGGATATTATCCTTTGCTGGCTCCGTGCCCCTTGTCCTGTCCAACCAGACAGTGCACCTCAGCCAATTGCGCATCACCACTTGCCACGATGTCCAGGCTGCGAGCGAAGTCATTTGGCACTACAGGATATACTTCATCACCCTGTGCTGTGCCTTCTTTTTCCTGCCCTTGCTCGTCACGGCAGTGTCCTACTCCCGGGTCATCTGGACTCTGAGGAGGGTCCCGTGTGGGGTTCTAGGACGCTCGCGCAGAAGAACCAGAGCAGTGGTGATGGCTTTAACGGTGCTGGTGATTTTTGTGCTGTGTTTCACACCCACAAATTGTCTCATGCTATCACACTACCTGCAATTCAACGAAAGTGTGAAGACAATCCAGGACACGCCAGATGGCTCTTACGCAGCCTATCTAGTGTTTGTGTGTTTGGGTAGTCTGAACTGCCTCCTGGATCCCCTGGTCTACTACTTTGGATCATCCCAGTGCCAGAGACAACTGTCCAGCACGCTGAGGTGTCAGAAGACTTCAGGAGGAAGCAGCATGCGCACTTCGTCTGATTCCAACCGATCTAGCAGCAGAACAATTCTGAAGTCCAGCCGTACAGAAAGCTCAAAGATACACACTCCAGTGACCAAAATGGACCCGTTCCAAGCCAACCTCAGCAGCCAGTACAACAAACTACTGATCTGAGAGCCTGGGATTCTGTGACTTAATCAACCCACGCCTCTAATTGTCATTTTTCTCTGTGAAGTAAAAGCAGATGAAGCACAAAACTAATCTGCAGTTTAGCCTACTGTATATGTGAAGGAATTTGAAAATTAAGAATGCTTTGTAGGACATTTCATACAATGAACTGCTTTTATTATTGCACTGTATGTGTATGTATGAGTTTTAAACCAGACCCATAGGCATGACATGTAGTGGAAGGAAACAACCTACTTTTTGTCTATTTTTATTATACTTTTGTAGTATTTTCTGTATAAATAAGCTATCAAGGAACATTTTAAGCACATATTTTTTACTTTTTTATGAAATCATATACATAACTTCTTTTAGACTAAGACAGCAGAAGTATTATTGAGTCAGAATTAGCAGCAACTTCCTTTACCGGTGAACATACACCGCATGGCATTGTTCAATAAATGCTGCCTCCTGCTGGTGTAAAGTGTGCAGTACTACGATAGCGCTAAAATAAAAGTTTTTAAAACATCCAATGTCTCAAATAGTCTTATACACACACAAAAAACATGCACACGCATTGTTTTCTTGTATGTTGCAAACGATGAAATGAACTAACGAGGAAATAGCTGTATTCTCCCACATTAACCATTGTTTTCAATCCTTTATTATAGGATTCCCAGGTCAGATAAAGTTTTTATTTATTGACTTTAAATCTCACCGAAATATTTCCATGTGCCACTTTAAAGAGGCTAAACATGTCCACTGTTTACCGTAGGTTGGATCGGGTCATTATGTGTACAGCTGTGTGAAACAGTGGGAGGGCAAATCAACACCAAACTGCCTCATCCATAAATAGCCAGAGCTGCGGTGGTTATTTACTGGAATAACACTGTCATCTGATACCTCACAGACATCTGGTGTTATCTGATGCCGATCAAAGAGATAGGGGCTTTGTTTTGGTCTATCATGAACAAAAAAAAAGAAAAGAAAACGGAAGATATTTTTATTTTTATTCTGTGAATTTATGTGCGCCCTTTTGTTTGAAGATTTCCATAACAAAAGCGACGCGTGACAACATTAAACGCAAAACATGGCTCGACAAAGACAAGCGTACGGGCGTTCAAGCAGACTGACCAAGGCGGGAGGAAGAATACTACTGTTTATATACTTATATACCGAGGGCGTGTGCGTGTGTGTGTGTGAGAGAGGGAGAG
Organism: Colistium nudipinnis; assembly: GCA_016785305.1. NCBI lineage: Eukaryota > Metazoa > Chordata > Actinopteri > Pleuronectiformes > Rhombosoleidae > Colistium > Colistium nudipinnis. Next base: position 412,670 of record JAFBJU010000091.1, read on the forward strand.
AGAGAGCTATGCGCGATCACCTGACCCGGTGACATCACACAGGTGTCAAAACCAGCTATTTGGTTGTCGCTGAACCAGGCGTCGAGGGAGAAGCAGCGAGGCAGGACCGCACCCGGGGACGCAGCTCGGTTCACCCTGTGCAGCCATGACTCTCGCGACGCGTTCCGTTCAGCTGCTGCTGCTGCTGCTGGTGTGCTGGGCGCGCACCGGTCTGTCTCAGAAAGGTAAAGTGGTCCCCGTCCATTCCACGCAGGTCAGACTGAAACCGTAACTGAACTGGCTTCGAATGTACTTTGTGCGTTTGTGTGTGTGTGTGTGTGTGTGTGTATATATACACACACACACACACACACACACACACACCCTAGTTACGCGTCTTGCGCGTGGGGCCTAGTTTCGTTTTACACGTGTGATTGTGAAGTTAAATGTAGTTCGCCAGGAGCGTTTGCTGTACGTGTCGAGTGGATTGCTGTAATGCAACTGACTCATGCCAAGAGGCGTATTTAGCAACAGAAAGGAAAGAGGCAAATTGCTGGAAGGCGTCCCACTTGATCTGAGTTCCAGGTGTAGGCTGATTTATTTATTTCAATCTCCCTGCACCAAAATCTGTTGCACTTCCGCTCCGGATTTATTTTCATACCGTGGCTTTCGCAGACGAAAGAGGCTTCACGGGCACGGAGACCAACGATGGGGTGTGGGTCGGCTCCCAGGCCAAAGAAGTCCTGAGCAGCCGCCTCACAACCGTCTTCCTCCCCATCGTCTACATTATCGTCTTCGCCGTGGGGCTGCCCACCAACGGCTTGGCAATTTGGGTGTTCCTCTTCCGCACCAGGGAGAAGCACCCGTCGTCCATCTACATGGCCAACCTGGCCCTGGCTGACCTCCTCTTCATCATCTGGGTCCCCCTGAAAATAGCGTACCACTTCAATGGCAACGACTGGATCTTCGGCCAGGGTTTGTGCAAAGTGCTGGTGGCGTTTTTCTACGGCAACATGTACTGCTCCATCGCCTTCATCGCCTGCATCAGTGTTCAGCGTTACTGGGCCATTGTCGACCCGCTGTCCCGGCAGCACAGGAGCAACCGCGTGGCTGTCTGCGTCTCGGTGGCGGTCTGGGTGGTGGTATGGCTCATCACCATCCCTCTCTACCTGTACGATCAGGAGGTCAGAGTGAGTAACCTCAACATCCTCACCTGCCACGACGTCACCCAGCCCAGCCAGAAGAAAATCGCGGCAGGCTACTTCCTCACGATGGGAACCCTGGGGTTCATTGTCCCCACTGTGGTGTGCATCATATCCTACGTCCTCATGCTCAAGGCCCTCAGGAACAGCATGTCGGACACCGCCATCGCCAAGAAGCGCCGAAAGGCCGTGGTCTTGATTGTCACCGTGTTGGTCATGTTCTTGGTGTGCTTCACCCCCAGCAACATCATGCTGCTGGTGCACTACAGCCTCCTGTTGGATGGGGCCGCCAACAACATGTACGGCTTCTACATCACCACTCTGTGCCTGGCGAGCCTCAACAGCTGCTTCGACCCCTTCATTTACTACTTTATCTCGGAGGACTTCCGGGACCACGTGAAGAACACGTTCCTGTGCAGGAGCGAGAGGACGGTTGAGAGGATGCGGGTGTCCTTCAGCGCCCTGAAATACTCCAGGAAGAGCAACACGTATACGTCCGATACACGGAACACACAAAGTACGGATTGCTAGTGAACTGTGGGATTTTAGGCTTAAATAAATGTTGTTGTTTTTTGATTGATTGTTTTTTTCAATTTAGCCATTTTCCATCTGTGAGGACATTCAGGAGAATTGTTCTGGTGGTTTGACCTCTTAGAAGCTTCGAACAGCTTCAGATGGTGCTTCTTTCTATTTTATAAATACCTTTTATTTTTATATCTTTGAAAATACTTTGTTTTAATGCACTTTTACTTGATTTCACTGGGATATGAATGACGTCATTCATTTTAAAGTATCTTATCTTTTATCTGCTGTGTTTCTTTAGATTTACTTTGATTTCATATTCAGACCATCAAGCCATATTTAGCAAAGTGTAGTATACCTGGTACAATCTTTACATGTGTGTGTGTGCGTATATATATATATGTTAGTGTTTTTATGGTAATATTGTTTGCTCTATAACCTAATTTAAAAATGTGTCTGAAAGTAGCCAACTTATACGCCCCCCTAGTCACACTATTTTGTGTTATCTCTGCGCTGGTTGGAAAGGTCAAGCTGGGTGTTCCTTATTTTGAAAACAGTGCCAATGTTTAGCACTTGCAGTCTGTTGTGCCACACTGTGTCAGTTCTGTAATAAAACTTTGAAAGTAACACCAAAGCAATTGGTCCATGCCTCAACAAAAACTTAATCCTAAATGATAAGTGATTTGTTTTTCGAATGAGTATGAGTCATGTCCTTTTCCTACATATAGTAAAGTGAAAACGTGTGGGTGTGGACACGTGACAAAGTAAGTCACCTTGGGTTTGAGGAAGACATGATGGACATTTTCACTATTTTCTAAAAAGAAACCCGTATGATTGTAAAATGTTTGGAAACTATCAAAACGGATTTATGGCTACTCAAGAAAAAGGTGTAAGTTTAATAGCGAGAGATGAGGTTTTTGTCATGTACTATTTATTGTGTGTATATATAGGATACAGAAGAGCTGTGACCTTTCTCTCTTTAAACCGCATACACACCAGAACTGGGAAAAGAACGACATTTGTTGAAGGAAATTGTGAAACCGTTCAAAACAAACCTCAGGTGTTGCGCACATCTTAAAAAGAATCGTTAGTTAAAGAATAATACTGATTCACAATGGCATGAAGTTGTTGCTTATTTGTTTTACTCACTTGCGTGTATATTGTCATTTGTATTTTATTAATGTGGAATGTTTTTTTGTCAAGAGATCTCGCTGAGCGGAAACTGGCTCAGACCAGAACAGGTAAGGCAGGCAGACGCTGGTGATGACGTAGGCGAACGGGCAGGTAGTCTCGGGGTGTGTCCTTCACGGGTCGCGTCCGACATTTAAAAGCTCCGTGCAAACCAGAGTGTGGCGAAAAAAGAAAACGGAAGACGAAAGCTCAGATATGGAGTCCACTCGGTCCCTCACCCTCGCGTCGATCTTGATTTGCTGTGTTTGTGCCACAGGTGAGGTCGGATCTGCTCTCTTTGTCCGTCGGTGGACACACACACACACACCGTTACCACTCCTATCTTGCGTTTAACAGGACATACGGATACTGTCGGCTGTTAATTTTTAACTCTAATGCTAATTTACGACCAACGTTTTTACAAAAACGTCGACAGAATACAAGGTTTTGATGGAGGGATTGTTTTAAACATTAAATTGTGGTCAATTCCCAAAAAGACATATTAGGGGACTGTAGTCCTCTCTTACTTATCAATCTATTATTGATAGATGCATTAATTATATATATACTGTATATATATTACAGAGTTAAATAGATTGATAAGTTAGATCATATCAAATGTATTGTAATAGCTTGTCAGAAAACTCATGATAATGTAACCTTTAACAAATAGCTGAATACTTGTCTGATAAGTTAATTGCAATGATCACTTTTTAATTTAAATGTTCTGCTATTGATCAACATCAATGGTTTCAGCCCTAATGCCCTAAAAAAAATGTGTTTGTTTTTGTTTATTTCCAGACGGGGCCAAAGGACGGGGGTTCTTCGGGGTCGTGGATCCTGGGAACTCGAAACAAGTTGTCGTGGACCAAGCCACGTCGGACGCGCTGAAGAGCCACCTCACCACCGTCTTTCTCCCCGTCGTTTACGTCATCGTGCTTGTGGTGGGACTTCCCGCCAACGGTATGGCCGTCTGGGTCTTCCTCTTCAGGACCAAGAAGAAGCACCCGTCGTCGATCTACATGGCCAACCTTGCCCTGGCCGACCTGCTTTTTGTCATCTGGACTCCCCTGAAAATCGCCTACCACTTTAACGGCAACGACTGGATCTTTGGCGAGCCGCTGTGCAAGGTCCTCGTGAGCTTCTTCTACGGCAACATGTACTGCTCCGTCCTGTTCATCACCTGCCTCAGCGTGCAGCGCTACTGGGGCGTGGCTCACCCTCTGTCCCAGCACAGCAAGAACAACAAGGTGGCGGTCGGCATCTGCGTGGCCATCTGGGCGTTCATCTGGCTCACCACCACCCCCCTGTACCTGTATGACCACACCGCCCACCTCAAAGACCCCAACATAACCACCTGCCACGACGTCAGCGTCATACTTGACCCTGAAAATCCCTTCCCCTCCGTCCAGCTCCCGTACTTCTACTTCATCTTCATGGGATTGGTTGTGTTCCTCGTGCCTTGCGTCGTGATCGTCGTGGCCTACGTTTTACTGCTCCGAGCCCTGGGCCACAGCATGGAGGACAGCTCGGCGGCGAAGAACCGACACAAAGCCGTGGTGCTGATCGTGACCGTGTTGGTGACATTCGTGGTGTGTTTCATCCCCAGTAACATCATGCTGGTGATTCATTACTCTCTGCTGAAGGACGGAGTGATAAACAACGGCTACGGCTTCTACATCACCACGCTGTGCCTGGCCAGTCTCAACAGCTGCCTGGACCCTTTCATTTACTACTTTGTGTCCGAGGACTTCAGAAACCACGTGAAGAACACGCTGCTGTGTCGCAGCAGTCGGACTGTGGAGAGGATGAGGGTTTCGTTCAGCTCCATGAAATATTCCAGGAAGAGCAAGTCGTACATGTCCGAGAGTGGGAACACGCAGAGCAGCACCTGTTAGCGTTCCAGAAAGGAGATATGCTGTTGTGTCTGAGCCTGCACTCCGGTGCACAGATAACGGGGCATGGCCCGGGCTGTGTGGCACTGGGCCACAGCAGATAGGCCTGCTTTAATGGACACAAGGCCCGTTACTATCAGCCAGATAATCTAACCAAAGATGAGCTTGAAATGTAAAGATTGACTGGTGAAATGAGATCAGAATGCGTTTTAAGATGTGTGTGACCTAAATGTGAAACGTTTTATTTTTCTCACCTATAAAGGCAGGGAGGGCTTCTTTAAGGGCACTTAGAGGGCTCTGACACATCTAAACGTGGGACTTCCCAAGCTTTCAACTGCACTGAAGTATATTTACTGCAAATGATGTGTGTAATAAAGCAGCCAGATTTACCTGGATTGTGCATGGTACTGGAGCAAGATAGCACGTCATGTGCTGTGACTGTCTAGCTTCGGTTAAAAGCATAAAAGAAAAAGGCATATTTGCTATTAAGTGCTGTTTTGTTGCCCACTTGCCACATTCCTGTAGTCATTTTTAATTGTTCCTTTTTATACCACTTGTGCTGATATGCTTTTGCGTTTTAATGATGATGAAGAAAAACAGTGGCGTTGTTACATAGTTTCTTAAATAAATGATAAAACAACAGGATGCAGCCCCTGCGAGACTCGATACTTGATGCGATTGTGCCGCAGATTACAGTGCCGCGCTGAGTGAGTCACTGGCTTTATTTCTATTATGCAGCTGACGAGGAATGCAGACGAGACGCTGGGTCATGGATCACTCTCTTATGTCGTGTAGAAAGGGGAGGAATTTGTGGAATGCGCCGAGGTGGCCCATACAAATATATCAACGTTCACCTACTGCAGATGCTCGGTGTTGGGGTTTTTTTGCAGTAAAAAGTGACACACGGAAAGAGGGTCACAGGGTACGGGTGGGTTAAAGAATGGTGAACGTGATGAGGCTTGCTCGGAGGATTGCGTAAACAGCTTGTCGTCCAGCTGGTTTCGGTGTCTGCTGAAGTGTGAAACGGCTCACTTCCTTCCTTAGTTTTTTCTTTATGCACTTCAGTGTGTGACCTTGTATGATTTTCACTCTTGATTTGTTCTGAGAAGAAGCTTTTTATTGTTTTAGGGTCAAGCTGAAGCTCATCCAATCAATGCTACAGTCATATATTTTATTTTCAGTTAAACTCTGTGACACCTGTTTTCTTCCAAAAAGACAATAGGGGGGGTCCACAAAGGGGTTATTGTGGACTAATGTCAATGCTTCTGACCTTTTATCTTCAGATAAGGAGTAGGGGAACTGGTGTGTTTCAAACAATGACCCTACCCAAAGAGTCTTCCCCCTCCCCCAGGTACAACCACACATACATCGTGAGTGGTGACGGTTTCCTGCGTGATGACTGGTTGAGGCAGAGCTCCGGGCTTGTTACGGAGGTAAATGATTGCTGTCGAGTGTCGTGTTACCTTTTGTCAGCACTACGGAGTGAATGCATTCTTTTCACATGTTGGGGACAGGACCACTCCCTGACCTTGTTACATTTGTATGGTGGAGTTCATTTAATGTGTGACTATGGCAAACAAAGGTTTGTAAATCACGTGTTTAATCACTGTGGGCTGGCAATTAAACATGTTATTTTCAAAAAAGAAGAGGAAAACAGTTGAAGGGAAGACGACGCTTGGTTGTGATTTTTAAAAGTTGTGCGACTATTTGATGCTTAGGGTTCAGATATGTCATAAGTTATGCTGGGTGTGACGTTTCCTGCACCAGTATTTGTGACCATAAATGATGATGTACAGGGCTGAAAAGGCCAAACGGCTGGCATATGTATATTTAAAAGCACAATCTGAACTTGTCTGCACAGCTTTGGTATGATGGAATGTCTTCAAATATTATAAGAATAATTATGTGTTTAAGCTTGCCGAAACTGTTCCTTTAAAGTTACTCTGCAAGTCTTGGTTCACATTGCACCTTTCCTTGACGCAACATTTGCGGTATGTTCTATAGAAACTTGGATATTGCATAATTCCCTTAACTACATGACTGCCGTGTGGTCAGGTATGAGAAATGCGAGGTAAGATCTTGCCCAGATATGACATATTTTTTCTGGGCAACAAATAGATCTTTTTTTCTGCGCATGCGAATGGACTTCTCGTATAGCCTGTGGCAGATCCAACCACAGTTGATAACACTTCAATGCATACAGTTTAGCGAAATCAGTCTTTTGACCATGCCTTTTAATTTTCCAAAGACAAATATCGTCACTAGACTAAAATAAGGTAGGTTTTCAATGTATGTCTTCAGAGTAGAAGCTCTTTTTGGGGAGTTGACTCTTCTACTCTCTAAAAAGAGCATTTGGTCTGTGAGAGCACACAAAAAAGATTAGTATTGCTCCCACGCATCATATTGGGATGCAGCTTAAAGACTGCTATTCATGTGTGTGAGGGAGAGGGTCGGTGCTGAGGAGGATGGGGGAGAATATAGCGTCTGTGTAATCACTCTGATGGCTCACACCAGTTCTCTATATCCAGTGAAATACGACAGAACAATCTTAATTAAGTGTTTCTTTCTTTAACTTTTATTTCTCAGCGAGCTCATAACATGTTACACGTGGCAAGAAACGGACCTGAGACTACCATGGATACAAAATAACAATATATTAACACAAATGTAACAAATCTCGATGAAAAAGACATCAAATGTGCATAGCTCGACAGTTTATGACAACACATAAAAAGATCATTCTTATTAACGACTTTCCAACAAAATGACATGAGAGTGATAATCAGACATCCAGACTAGAAAGCAGTGGAAGGTATCAAAACAGAGCGAGGCAATTGAAGGATATCAAAGAGGAAGGGGGTAGAACGGGATAGAACGCAGAGCCGAGAGGGAAACAAAACAATCGTGTTGGAATCGTGTACAAACGGGACGGACTGAGTGAAAGAGAGAGAGAGTCAATGAGAGATTCATTCAGTCTTCTCTCTCCTTCAGCTCGCCTGGCTCTCCGGAGGGAGCTGGCACAGTGTGGGTGCCCCCCAGCCAGTCCCAGTGGGAGAAGAAGGGGGCAAAGTTGGTGCTGGGCCGCTGGTGGTGAGCGTCATGCTTTGGTGCGCCACCCCAGAGGCCAAAGGGCACCAGGTTATGCATGGCCCACGGGAAGTCGTAGCCGCAGTGGTCCTCGGTGGACACGTAGACGTTGAAGACCATGAAGCCCCACGTTGTGAGACAGTGGCACTGGAGCAGGATGGGGTCCACCGTAGCCCAAAAGCCCACGCTGAACAGCTCCCAGCCCGACAGGTACTGGGTGACCAGGCTGAAGGGCTGGTTGTACTGGTGGTGTACGGCATGGAAGGTGCGGTACAGCCAGTGAATCCGATGGTGCAGCAGGTGCCACAGGTAATACTGGAAGTCAAAGACCACCATGCATCCCAGGATGCCCAGGAAGAAGCTCCAGAGAGTGGGTGCGTCACGAGGCAGCGGGGTGGGCGGCCTCCACAGCCACTGTGCAACTGCGGCCGGAAAGATATACAGCAGGTGGTTGCAGACGGTGACGCCCAGGGTGGTCCAGATGTTTGGCCAAGCCACGGGTCTGTCGGGATGGAGCCTGTAGCGGTTGATACAGGGCCAGGTGGGAGCCAGAAGGTCCAGCGCGGTGTAAAGACCAACCAGGAGGAAGTAGGTTGTGACGGAGAGGAAGACGGGGAAGAGAGGGCTCCTCAGGAGGTCGTGGTGGTTCCGGTGCAGGTAGTCCCAAACAGGCTGCAAGGCCAAATCATGGGACCTCGGGCCCACTGTCACGCTGTCCACATTCGACATCCGGGATAAAGCCTCAGGTCTGAGTAACTTTTCGGTGCTCATCACGAAAGTGCTGTTTCTCTTCCAAAAGAGGATTCTTTTTTATCAAGCCCAACTGGAGGATAAAGAGACGCTTAAATGGCTTAAATCAGCCTCCTTGTATAGGTTGAGCAAAAGCAAATTGTCCGGTGATGCTGTGCCAAATTGGACTGGAGGGCTGCCTCAGTCGCTTATGTATATTCAAGCCCCACCTCTACCCCATGCACCCCCTGAATTTCAAAGGAAAAGCGCTCTGTGAAGGCTCTTTTTTTCCTGGCACAAGGACCGAAGCCAGGACTCAAAAGCCGGGCTAAACAGCTCTCATTTTTGACCCAAATCATGGAGAGAACGCTTCCCGGAATAACAGCATGCACACAAAGTACATTACGGCAAGTATTAAAGTCCTTCCCTATGCGGCATTAATTAGTCTGGTAATATTTCTGCCTCTCTTGCTCTCAAATTATACAAACGCAGACCAAAGCAAACGTGCAGAGGCACACGCTCCAAATGAGCCCAGAAGAGTAATTAATCATACCCAAGCTGTCAAATTAGACATGTATTCAAAAGCACTTCCTCTCTGATGCTGATTTGTTGTTGGTTATTGCTCAGTTTGAGTTTGGAACTGAGTTGGACCACCATCCGCAGCTCTCGTTTCCATGGTGTCCCAATAACTCTTTCGTGAGCGGAGGATGGCTGTATGTGTTCTGGCTTAAATCAGAGAACCGGTGAGAGAGGGCCTTACAGTTATTCTCACATGTTGAATTATTGTGGGACATGAGATGGGACTTACTGATGAATACTGGGCTCAATATGGAGTTGGCTAAATTAATGCAAGGTAAATATACTGGGACTAAACTCATAGTTTGATATAAACGGTCCCTGATCGCTGTGATGCTGCCGTCCTACAAATCCAGGGAGGTCATGCCCCTGGTCAAGTGATATTTCCACAAGTGTACTTTCAAAAAATGTCAAACTCATTATGCATGTCGCAATGTCGTAGTTACCAGAGTCCGGTCATATGAATGATTTAACGATGCCAAGAATACAATGTATAGAAAATACAAAGGGGATGGAATTAATGAACAGTAGTAGATCTTCTGATTTTAGTTATTGGGTTTTATTCAACTGTCAGCACTTACGTACTTATGCAAAAGGTTGGCATCCACAAAATAGATCCTGCTTCTTAATAATAATAATAATAATAATAATAATAATAATAATAATAATAATAATAATAATAATAATAATAATAATAATAATAATAATAATAATAATACACATAACACATATCCCATCTGTAACTGGAGAGCTGAAAGTGCACCGCCTGCCCACTGAACTGCTTTTTATCAGCCAGTAGAGGGCAATAAAAGTCCAGTCTTCACCAAAATACACAGTACAGATAATGAATGAAAAGAAGAGGATGAGTCATTTTTTTCAATTTTCTTTGATTTGTTCAAGGTAGAGTCTGACCAAGAACGAAAGATATTATATAGGAAAGGGCATCCTTTTTCACCACATTCTACCGCGGGATGGGGGACACATGAGAGGCTGTGTTGGAGTGTTGTGTCAGCACTACGGCTGACGACTCTTGGCCCAGACAATGTTGTCAGAAATACCAAGAGAAGACCCCGACAAGAATTGGCTTTACTGCACTTATGGTATTGAGCAAAGATACACAAAAGGCTGGAATTCAAGGGTTCATTGACGACATACAGCACTGGCTAATACAGTAAAGGCCTTTGGCACGGGATCAAAAAAGCTTACGAAGAAGCTGCTTCGGTGCCTCGGTAATCAGATGTTTGGGTGGATGCTGGGGATCACAAAGCATACTTTGATTTGTACTTGGCCAACTAAAATACACAGACCCACACACACACACACACACACACACACACACACACACACACACTGCTAAAATAAATAAACTAGGCACATCACTGGGATGTCTGAGAGGACAATGACAAGGTGTTAGACTCCTTTCTTCGCATCTGAGGAGGAGTGTCTGAGCTCTGTTGCCACGGGGCGTCTAAGAGACTCGGTCCAAAGCATCCCTGATTCAGCAGGGTTACCAGTATAAGACAGCTTAATGCAGCAGAGCAAAGAAATCTGGTGCATAATGCAAAAAAAAATACACAACAATGAACTTTTATGAGCTGCTGTTTACACCGACACTGACAGGGTGAGCACATCTATCTAACTCCCCCATACATACCATTCATGACCAACACAGCATTGAATTGTATCAATTAATGATATATTATTATACCTTTTGCTACGTCATGCCAGTTGTGTTAATGTTGTCGTGTAGCTTTGTGTATTCGTGCCGCGTAGAGCTTATGATTTATTACTATTCATGTTTAGTCCTGGTCTTTTACAGATGTCCCGTTATTTTGTTCACATTGTCTTACGTCCAGTCCCATCAGCCACTGTATGGCATTGCACTTCCTGTTTTTATTTTGTCCTTACGTTTTGTCTCTCATTGTAGTCACACATTTACTTCCTGTCCCCTCGTCAGCTTCAGCCCTTCCCTGATTGTTTCCACCTGTGTTCACTTATCTCTTGACCGTGAGCCACACCAATACCCAAGAGAACCAGTATCAACTAAACCTTGTTTTAGATTTGTCTTAGTTTTGCCTCATCAGAGTGGTTTTGTTTTGAACTTAGTCATGGGTCCCCTGTCAAGTTCGTAACAAGTGTGACTCCCAAGAGGGAATAGATTATAAATAATGTTTTTTCCATGTGATTAAATATGATGTTTAGTATCATAGGGTGTATTCACATGATAGATTTCATATACTTCTAAATGCTAAATGATGAGGAGTACTTTTTTTTTTTTTTTCAAAATCTGGGAATCGGAAAGACTTAAATTACTCTCGTGTCATCAAATGCATCCAACCCACATGCAAAGGTCTCTGAAGGAAAGTATTCATGCCTGAATGTTGCCTGTTTTGCAAGATGTAAATCAACCTGCTTGACGTGAGATATTTACACAAGGAAGATTAGACATAATATCAATTTGCATGGGTAAATACCAATGGGAGCATTCACACTTCTGTACAACAGAAAGGTCAAATAAAAATAATTTTCAAATAGCATGAGTGTGCCTATCAGCAGTGGAAAAACACAAGGTTGTCATTAAGCTGTCAAAGGAAAGTTTTGCTTTAGCGTTTAGATTTTTTCTTTTTGACTTTTTGCCTTCTCCTAGTTTTTCCTCGTCTTGAGTGATTTGATTTTGCAATGTGCTTTCTTTCGCGAGAATGATTTTATTTTGAACTTTTTATTTAGCCCAGTGTTTTGAAATAAGATCACTTTTAGTTGTACTCATAAGGACGTTTTCCTTGAACAAATTCATTTGAGTCCTGTGTCCCGAGTCAATTTCGTTGGTACGAGTGTGGCTCCTAAGAGGGAATGTATATGTATATGCCACATTTATACACAAATGTATTACAAATAACAATGATGACATGTGATTAAACATGATATTTAGTATTATAAGGCGTATTGACATGAAATACATGTTTTTTGGCCATTTATTAACTGTTCATATACTTAGTGAATAAGGAAGGGCACTCTTTAATCTGAGAATCGGAAAGACTTAACCCTAGGGCCTAGTCACTTCCGCACACTGACATTCAGACTGAATGGCCATTTCATCACCAAATTTCTCACCCACCTTGGTGGGCTGAGACCCAGACGTGTGAAAACCGACTCGACACTGAGCTTCTTCGTCCGGGGTGCGCCTACCTTTCTCGACCGCATGAAGGGTTTGTGACGGCGTGCGTTAACGGTACTGGAGGTGTGAGTGGATGTTCTGCAACCGAATCACGTCAGGGCTCATCAACAGGTGCTGGAATTATCGACTCACACAGACCCCGAGAGGGTGGAAGACAGAGTCCCCAGTAATCCCAAGGCACGAGAGGGGAATGGAAAAATCTTAGTAACCCAGGACCGAGCGGGCAGCTCCACCACCATGAGTGTGAAATAATCCCCAAAACAACACAACAGGGAAAATGTTGACTTGACGGACTCACCTTTTGTGTCTTACCTATTTTCCAGTAGGGGACAACAGAGTCCCTCGGGGGTCGCAGTGGTGATAGTCAGGGGCCCGACCTCTCGTCTCCAACTTTTCAGTGAGGCTAGAATCAACACAGGTGATCCCACTCCTGACACCCTTTTGTGGTGGAAAACATAAATCTCGGAACATCTTTATAGGCGACTATCAGTAAGCCGTGTCTTCCAGTTGTCCTTGGCCTTGAGAAGCCAGCCATCTCAGAGTAGTCTAGATGTTGTCATGGCTAGGTCCCATTTAGCAAAACACAGTGGGCACAGTATGCACACGCTACTCTAACATGAAAAACACGCAATTTTCCATTACTCTATAATCGTAAATGTTGAGGCACTGCAGGAAAAGTCACAGGCTCTTGATGGTCAGCAGGATTCATCCTCTAGGGCAGGGGTCTGCAACGTTTTTAAGGACAAGGACCCCCAAACTGATGGAGAGATGGATCAGGGACCCCCTACTGTATAAAATTGTATTTTATATTAAACCGGGCGTTGTGGCATGTATATCGCTACCGTGTTATTGTACATTCAATACTAAGCTATTCAATTAATACACAGGTTCATTTATTTTGAAACCAAATCCATGAGCAACATATAGAACAACTTGACGTTTATTTGCTTCTGTTTCTAATGAAAATCGATTTAAAAGCTCTCAGACTTGGACATGTTGACGCTTTTGTGTTGTGGGCTTCACGACACCCTCCTCCCAACATTTGCAATTAGTGGCTTTGAGGGGAAACTCTTTCATCACCTTAATAAATGGAACGTTCCTTTGTCCGTGGTAGGGGCTGCGGAGTGGCGGAGAAGTTGTTGGCACACCTGACAACTAACATCCCTCAGGTGTTGTCTTTGGTGGCCGTGGACAAAAGTGTTTTTCTCTAACGTCATTTCTGACACAGTGATGGGTCATTAATATACACGCATATGTATGTATGGGAGAGGGACACAAAATGGAAAAGCATGAACGCAGCGTATAGACCCTAAAATGGGCTGATCTGACAATGATCGGAGCAAAGCAGGTTACCACAGGTTCAGAGAGAGGCTTAGGAGAGGGGAACATGTCAACACATCCAAAAGGCTTTTCTGGTGAAAATATATTCTGGTTTAACACATGCATAACGTGAAGTAAATGGGATATACAAGTTCAAGGAAATGGGGGTGTCCCTCTCTTCTAGGAATTACCTTTATTTGTAATGGCAAAACGTTAAACATTTTTTTTTGGAGAACGTTATCGTCAAACGTTCGTTTCGTTGTCTGTTCACTTAAGGAAGAATGAATCAACCTATTTCTATTGGCGTGATGAAGTTGATGTTTAGGCTCTCTGAACTAAGATGATGTTGTTGTTTTTTATGCTGAAATCTGACTCGGCGCTTTAGAAATGTTCAACTGAACCTTAACCACAACATGTTTTATTGGCTAACCCTAATCTCACATGGGATTTAGGTAGCAAACATTTGTCTCCGGTATTGAATGCTGACATTGACATCAACCTTAATAACTCATTCTAGTCTATAAAATGTATCCTATTACTATTTAACTAGAAATGAATCTGAAATAAATGTGCATTTATTGTTGCTGCCTTTTATATTCAAACACATGTGGTGCAGTCAAAACCACAATATCATCCGATGACAAATTGAAATAAAAAAAGTTTTGACAACGGTACTTAACAAAAACATTTCGGTAATTTATTTTCTCTGTCGAATCAAGTTAAAAAAAAAAGAAAGAAAAAGGAAGCCTGTTGTGTCCCCTGAGTCAAATATAGAACGGGGATTCTAGTTAATATTTCCGCACGCGCTTTTTCTCATTAGCCCGCAGGAAACAGTTGCTATTAATTCCCCCCCCTCCCCAAAAATAAAGTCATCAAGACAGGGGCAAGCTGGAGCTCAAAACAACGCACTTGATGAATAGCCACAAGGCCTCCCGGGGTTACGCTGTTGCATGTTTTGTTTTTCACTCAGCGCCATTGATCACGACCTGGAAAGAACGATAGTTACCATGGGAGGCTCACCTGTGGAATTAATTATCGTCACAAGGATAGAAGAGGATGGCCCTCTTAGCTTCCCCTCATTTCTCAATAAACAAGCTGTGCAGCAGTGTCTCTTGTCACATTTCGCCCAGGACTCTAACCAGGTAAGAACACCTTTCCCATTTATGAATAATCCGCCTGCGACGCACTCATATGGGGCTCCTGTTCACTTGGCTGCAATGACGATGTAACACTTTAAAAACGCTCTCCTCAGGAGGCTGCGAGCGTCGTTATCGTCCCAGCAGAGATGCCGAGCCAGCTCGAGGGTGCGATGGATGCACTGATATCGGTTTTCTACAACTACTCCGGAAATGATGGCGACAAGTACAAGCTCAACAAGGGCGAGCTGAAGCAACTTTTGAACAGCGAGCTTACCGACTTCCTCACGGTAAAGTAGACAATATTTCACTCGATTTCAGGATGTGTACCATGACATATGGAGATAGTGGGGGCAGCCGGGTCTTCCTGAAGGGAATCGTATGGCCATCCCTACGGCCCTATTGATCAGTGGAATGTGTTACTACACCAAAGTTTGACCTTTCATCTCCCTGTTCTGGCTGCTCCGGTTTAGTTCATGCCCAGTGATGAGAAGAAATCAAGGTTATTAAACCGAGACTTTGGATGGCGCTTCGCTCATGTTTACTGGCTCAAAATTTTAATATTGCCATTCTTAAATGACAAAAAAATATATATACTACTCTGACCTTGATCGCTTAAAGCGTTTCCTTATCGACTGCCATCCGGATGTCAAAGCGTAACTGCCGGTGCCTCTCACCCTGTAACATTGTGGGAAATAAATAAGGACACAGATAAGGGCGTTTGCAATAAGCCAAAGCCCCTGAGTCTGTGTGATAGCAACGAGTGCGATCCCGCGATTTCAAATGATTGAGACCGGTGCGTCAACAAAACACCTGAGGCCCAAAAACCTCTGACGCCTATAGATATATTTTTTTTCTTTGCACTTTTTGTCCTCCCTTCATGCTGATGGGAGGCCTCAGGTGCTCACACATCATCATCATCATCATCATCATCTTCATCTTCAGTGGCCCACATCGCCTCCAAATATAGACCTTCCCATGATGTCATCACTTCCCCCTGGGCTATAGCCACCTCTGAGAACAGAAGCAGCCATAGCAAGGCACTGACTCCCTCCATTTCCTCTGGCTGAAAACTTTGACTCTTGGAAACCCAGGCTCGACAAATTCCCCCATATTTATGTTGATTTGAGAAATGCGGTGGGTCATATTGAAAATGTGCTTCCCAGACGTCAATGCAACAACACTGTCCTTATCTTTACCGAAGGAAACGAATCGTACCCGAGTTTGCCTCAAGTGGATTTTTACGCTCCACCTTTGACTTAAATAAGCACCGTGGCTTGTTCCTCAGTCCTGGAGGAAACAACCAAAGAAATGAATGTCTCATGTGATCAGCAGCAGCTCATGGGTCATTTAACACTGGCATCACTCAGCTCTCTACACTGGACACGGATGGAAGCTTTTGCCTTGAGTAAATTCAATAACAATCAAATGACCACATAGGTGTTGCTCATTCTGCATCGACAGATATTTCCTACGGTACACAGGCGTCTGAAGCGTCAGGAATAAAAACTTGGTCAAAAAGCCCTTCCCGTTTTTTGTTTGCTAAATTAATATTCTTTTCTGCTCTGTTTTTTTTGCAGTCTCAGAAAGATCCGATGCTGGTGGAGAAAATCATGAACGACCTGGACTCTAACAAAGACAACGAGGTGGATTTCAATGAGTTTGTTGTGTTGGTGGCAGCCCTTACCGTTGCCTGCAATGAGTTTTTCCAAGAGCAGAAAAAGAAAAGCAAGTAAGAAAATCAGTGGAAAAGTACGGAAACTTTCAGTGCATTGTCTATTTCATCAGTTAAAAAAAAAAAAGTAGCACCGAGCAAAATAATGCGGTAATTGTCCCAATCGAGTAAATACGCTGTTTTATTATTTTCCACAGTACAGGATAATAAATGTCATTTACAATCACGGAGGCACTCTTGAGTAGTTTTCTGCCTGGAGCTGTCGTAAATGGACTTTGTGATCTCACACCACACTTTTTTTATTCCGAGTTAATGTGGTTATTTTAAAGTAGAGGGCTGCAAGTAACTAGTGTATAGACTCTTTTCCTAAATCTTCCTTGTTGATGTCATCTTTTGACACTGTTTTAACCACAACGTGGGTACTTACGGTTGTCTTGTTCTATTTATGACAGACCACACAAAACAATCTTAACTGCCTGGTGCTCTAGACATGTCTCGAAAGCCACTGTGATCGATTCCTTCCCTGCCGAGGCTCCCATGTTCAGTTATACATGTCACTACTGAGGACTTTGGGATGACTAAATGGCACTGTATTAAATAAGATAAAAAAATCCTTACCCTCTGGGAACTGTAACGCATGACTTTTCCCACCATGATTATTTAATGGCAATCACTGGCATACAACATTGGTTATTTATTATAATGTATGTTTGGGTAGGTGATAAACGCATCAGCAGCAGTAACACTGTGGTAGCTAGTTGAGGAGTTCATTTTGAAAAGAAAGTTCAGATACAGGTTATTTGCTTTAAGCCATCGAAAACATGTGACAAGAAGCCAAGATCAGGATCACAATCCTAAAACAAGTGTGATCCATTTCATTTGCAGTTGTTGTGAAATTAAGATTTTGGAAGCATGAAAAACAGAAATACTCAAACACCAATGTGTGTGAAGGTGTGTGAAAACATGTCTTCCTCATGAACGTCATAGAGGGGGGCGAGAGGGGCAGTGCTTCCAGAAAACGACTGGGTCTCAATGATGCATGACAATCCCAAAATGCACCGGCCACCTGCGTCCAGCAGCATCAGCCAATCACACGGACACCTCTGCCCGGAGCTGAAATACCGATTCTATCACCTTAGGAAGGTCAAAAGTGCAGAATGAAGCTGTATTCTCGAAAGGTTTTCCTTTATAGCCTATGCCTTGCCCAACATACACACACACCCCACCCCCATTTCAAATTAAACCAATACACAGTTAATTTTCAGTGACATTCTCGGTTATGACGTAGAGAAACACTGAAACAAAATACAGTGGAAAGGGTGCAGCATTTATGTGCGCAGATGGTGCCCTCACTGTTACATTGTGATTTGTCTGTGATTGGCTGTAATCGGGCAGGATAATTACCGTAACTCCCGTGGGAAAATGCTATGCAGCAATTATTCTTTTTGTCCAATTCTTTAAAAGGTTACAATCAACCCACGAGTGTCATTTGGTCATTTTAATGTGGATATTTATATTCTCTCTTAAGACTGCCTTCCACTTCTGTTCAAACTATTCAAAATGTGTCCCGTCAGTTTCACGTTGAAGAACTGGCTCATTGATGACAGTTTCCTGTACCATTGTAGTCCTCAAGTCCTATTCGTGTGGGCAAAAATCGTAGTGAAGACATGTTTTTGCACACTTTCTGGTAGCTTGAAATAATATTTGACATAAAATATAATACTAACAAGATATTTCACATTTTTATGAGAAATTTAAAAATAATGAACATCTGTTGATTTGCGTAAAAGTGTAAAATTGTGACACCACAGTGACAGGACTAGGACTACAGTTGAAACGCTAAAACAGAGGACAAGCTAAAAACATATAAATAATATAAATAAATTGTGTAGAATATAAAAAGAAAGATGAGGAAAGAAAATTGAAAAGTAGATGGAAGAGAGGATTATGGTCAAGACTGCTGCGTCTGATATTGACAAACACAACATGGATCGAGATTTGTTTGGTCATTTAAACATATACTAATAAAATCTTTGTTTCCAATGAATGTTTTCGGGACAGTTTCCTTTCACCCTGCATCACTCATCCTAATGTAGCTGCTGTCGGTGACAAATGTGTGTAAAGTATGCCCCGAGCCCTTATCTCCCACATGCTGTCTTTTCCCTTGTTACTAAATTTTGTGCGTCATTGTTTGTTTCATGGCTGCTCATTAGGAGTGACCTCACGGTATAGGCTCCTTCTTTTTTTTTGAAGCAGCAGCTGAGGAAAGAGAAAAGAGAGTGGAAACTGAATGTGACGTGGGCACTTTTTAAATTCAAAGATAATATTACATCAATTAAGTACTGATTACTCAAGAGACAATATAAATCAGACTCAGCATATAGAATTTATAAATATATAATATATAACATAATATAATATAATATAGAATAAATATCATGCTTGGGGGGGGAGCTTAAATTGCTGATATGTACCACAAGGAAAATATACTTTTCTTTAAGTTTTAAATATTTGGCTTTGATGAAATACAGAAAAAGAAGGTTAAATATAATTTCCAATCCCTCTGCTTTTTACTTTCTACTTTTATCCACGAAAGAGGTCATGAAAGGATGATTATTGCTATATTGCTATAATTCCTGGACACCGCACCACAGTATCATTTAGTAACAGATAGAATGAGATCCTATTATGAGGCACAGCACATGGGTGAGATAGATTTTCCACAGCAGCTCGCTTTTCCCCTGGAAAATCCCTCGGGGGCTGATGGTATGACAACGTTGAAGAATGCATCTTTCAGCCCCTGTTGGGCAATATACTGCCCGATCTGTCACACACTAGAAAACAAAAATGGCTCGGGTGGGATTTTTCTCCTGTGATTCAAACTGCGAAGTGCAATGACATTGGAAAATATGATGACCACAAATAATAACAGTACTGAGTTTTGTCAAGTCATTAATGCTGTGTTCATTTATGTTAAGTTATGCTTGGTGTGTTTTCACCCATATCTGGTCTTGTCAATCACTTCCTGGTTTGCTCTTTACTTGCCTCTTCCCTTTTCTTCCCTATTACTTAAAAATGTCAGAGTTCAAGTTCATTATATCTGAAGAGGGCTCTAAAATTGATTTCCATCCGTCTAAAATGATTCTACATATTCCAGTATATAGTATATAAGCCACAGACAATAATAATAATAATCCGCAAATAGTCATTGATAATCTGACTGTAATCAATCAAACCAACAAATTAAGTGAATATCATTTGATTTGATATGATAACTCTGGAGTTACAGTGTTATCACTCTATCAGTGCAAAAGGTACCACTAACAAGATGTGAAGTGGTGGAATAAGGAGCTAACAGTTCACGATGAGACAAAAAACTCACTGGAGATTTTTTTTTTTTTTACCAACTGGTACCGACTCTGTTCATTTATAAGCTACTGTATATCCATCTTAATAAAACAACATTTTATGAATCTGAGCACATATGGTTAACATACTCTTACAATAGCAACATGTGGGGTTATTCTAGTTTTCTCTTCAGTACTAGTAATTACAAAGTATGTGGGCTGTAATTTAAAGTGTTTATTAATACACCATGTACCCAGCTTGTTCCTGTTTTCTTTTTAAAATGTTCCTGTGTATTGACCTGTTGCCTCAACTATTGTAAACTTAGAGGTATGGCATTACAACTGAGCTATAAAAAAAACAAAAAAAGGGAAATGAAAGAAAACTGTAAAAGGGAAATATTTTTTTTTTCAGAAAAACAGTGGGATGTAACAGCAATAATTATAACTTGATCGAGATTGTTCAGAGAAATGGAATGAAGTCTGATGTTCTGGAAGTCAGGTGCTGCACTCAAAATATTGAGTGTATAAATCCGCTCTAAGCCCCTGCTGAGGGGCTGACCCATTTTTGACAATTTCCTCTCCCAGAAAGGCCATGTTTAAATGTCATGCTTGATCTGCAGAGTAATGGAGGATTTCAACAGACTTGTAATTATTACAATTCAACTGCCTCTGGAGTTGCTCTTCCACTTCTATGTGGCATTAATCCCCTCCGGTAGGCGCTATAGAGCACAGCACCTGTAATTCCCTGTACGTGTACAAATACTTCATATAGTATAAAGAAAGCAATGAAATAAAATTGGCGGAATTCAAAACGAATCAGGCAATGACCTTTCACTGTGTTTTTCTCCGTGATTTCATGGGACTTTAGGGTAAGAAGGAAAATCTAGTGTGCTGGCCTTACACCCCAACTCATTATAGAATTGAAAAATGTCCCTTTAGACAGTTTCACTGCGTTGTATCCACTTCACCTTCGTCCGTACTATTTCAATTTAAATTAATAAAATAAACCACTTGAGGTGCTTACTGCTACAATATGTGTTCACACCCTATTGCATACGCCCGCGCACGCACTCTCTGCTGTAAAGATCACATGGCCATTCATCTCCAGCTATGGCTGCAGGTGTCTGTCAATGATAATACACCTGCAGGTCCTCAATCACTGGTCGCCCCATTGGTTTGGGCCATTCAGGTCATCATTTTCACAGCTATCGCCTGCTGTTCTATCTGCAGAGACAGCAAGGGGCGTTTATTCCATACCAAAGTCGCCACTCCACAACTGCAGGGATGTTGAGACCGCGTGTGCTTCTCATACACACTCAATGACACATGGCTGTCATATTTAGTACCGCAGGTTTTTAAATTCCCCTGTTTCATGGCACAAAACATGTCCCTTCTAAACAATTTGGAGCAAATGCAATGAAATGGTCTTGTAAACGGAGGCCTATTTGTATGTTATTAGATTGTTAACCCTCCATAAGGTGGCAAGTTTTAAAAATGCAGGTACAGCAGGAGCAGAGAAAGGCAGCAGATAAATGAGTTGAGCCGAGATAAGCTCCAGCCGTGATGTCTATTGTATGTGTATAAATATGACGCCCACAGCCTTACAAGGGCAAAACAAATTATGGGACATATTGGTAGGGCTTTGCATACCAAACCCAATGCCATTTTTCACTGGCGTTAGAGGAAAAGTAAGTCATTGCCTTGCCCATTGGCATTAGGTAGAGTCTCTTGGGTTAGTGGGCGGGATTCATCCATCTTTCCAGGGGGAGTCCACCTCGACTTGGCCCTGGAACCGGCTACCTTCTGGTTGGATGGGTGTCGACTCCGCCACTAGTGCACCTCTTGCATTGGTTATGCAAAGTGTTTCCGGCTACAATGGCTGTAGCTCAAACTAATTAAAATGACAATTTAAAAATCAAACAACTTTGATAAATGGTCTAAAATACACTATTGAGAACAAAAAAAAATAAAAGAATCTGGGAAGGTGGAGAAATAAGTACCTCCCATATGTGTTCCTCCGGTGGAACTGATGAAGTGAAAGTAATTTAATGGAGCAGTGCACAGCACAGACAGGAAGAAGGGTTGCAATTCCATGAGCAAGGAGATTCATATTCTATATTTTAATCTATTGGAAATAGGTAGAGAAATATACATATCTGACAAATAGAGCGGACCACAAAAATAGAAAATGGGAGAGAGCTCTATTTTAGAATTATTTTGGCATGAAGCGTAAGTCCAATACAGGAATGGTTATGTCACACCAGTTATGGTTATCCATTTTTTTTACTCCTTTCTGGTTTGTTGTTTGCCAACCTCTTCGTTTTACTTCCTGCCTTTGTCTGTTTTCCCGCCAGCGTCAGTGTTGGCCCCGCCCTTGACTGTTTCCACCTGTGTCTACATACCTCCTGTCTAAATAGTCCTTGTCGGCCCCCGGTCCTGGGCCGTCCGTCTTGTTTTCCGTGTGTCAAGCAACCAGCCTTTTTGTTGAGCTCGTGAAAATAACCTTCATGTTGGACTTGTGGCGATTGTGTTGGCAGACCAAACGCCACTAAACAGTTTTAGCACCCTTTCCCGTCACGGTTGCTTTTGAGTCCTGTGTTTTCTGTGTCATGTCAACCTAAAGCTATTGTTGTGTAAAGGTTGATTTTAATGTTTCAATGTGTGCTATTTGAAAGAAGTCGAGTTCTTTTATGTGACACTGTGGCACCAGTTAAATCAGGAAAACACATTTTGAGTGCTTGGCCATGCAGTATCGTTTTATTACAAAAAGGCTTTATACAAATTGAACTGCATAATGACGATTAATATTTTGTTCTATTATATTGAACACTTGTCCTATGACCCCCTCATGTATCATTGAGGAAAAGAATCAGAGGGCAACATTAATTTTAGCACCATTCCTTTTCAAGAATGTTGACCATGAACCCATACATAACATAATAACAATATCATTTTAATTAACACAGATATTGGACACGGAGCAACAATATAAATAACTGCCAACACTTCATTAAGATTCATTTAGCAACAGAAAGAAATAACGAGAATAAAATGTGAATCTTTGAGTTTGAATATCATACATCAGTGTGGCTGAATATATCATGTTCTCCACGCACATTTACATGACTGAAGTCTTTGGATTGAGTATATTATGTCTGATGAGAGGGATGTTGGATCTCCTGCTTTTCATAAAAGTGTTAAAAAAAATAATAAAAACAAATTTGCAGTCAAATGATACATCTGTCACTTTACAATCCTGCTGGAATCAGTTGTTGAAACAGAAGTCTTCCACGTTGTTGAGTTTGATCATCTGAAGCTCCTGGCTGTCCAGTAGCCGGTAGCTGAAAGACACGCGGTTGACAAAGTCCCCGCTGGACACCATCCTCACCACTGTGTTATCGCAACCAACCTTCATGAGAGCTACAGAGCAATGGGGAGGAAAAATATTAGTCCACCTTTAACCATCAGGTTTGTCTAATGACAAAGAAACGTGCGTACTTACTGGGACCAGTAAAGGAAATGCAGAAGTCCGTGATGGGCAGCAGCTTTGATGTGTCAATGCCACTTCCTCCCAGCAGCTGCACAAAATCTCCTGCCCCTGCACATCCAGGCATGGATCTCTGTGGGGAACCAACACATGGAACTCACTATATTAAGTTGATCAGAACAAAATAAGTGGTTTGAATTCATCTCTAACAGGGTCTGTGAGTGTTGAAGTTTATATAATGAAATAATGAAATGTCATGTGATTTGGTATCATGTCTTAACCCTTTGCTATATTTTTTTAAATCCGCCTCTGATTAAGACAACCCTGCTTTTTGCAATGAATAAAATGATGAACTTGTGTGTGTAACTTGCCGTTTTGCACGCCAGAAAGGTACTTGATTGGCCATGCGCTAAGAACGCATGAAAAGTTGATCATTTAACAGAATGCAAACGTTCACTCTCTTTTACCCCAAAATGTGCTTCAAGTGTTCACCTTTAAACCATCTGAAGCCTTTCTGCTCTTCTTTTTTCCTTATGAAATCATAGAATGATTTTGTTTTTGTACATAGCAAATTAAAACCATAACATATCTAGATATAATAAATCAGCAAGCAGGCTTGAGTTGAGTTTGTGTTGAAAGGTTTTAAAGGGTCGGTTCACTCAAATCCCCACCATCAAACTGCAAAACTTCCATCCATGTAACTTGAGGGCTTGTTACATTATAAAAAGAATAAAGAGAGCGCTGAGGTGATATTTGATCGGTGTTGAATGATCTCGCTCACTTTTGGGAGGTGGTTGTTGTGTCCGAGGCTGAACTCTGAGACGTGGATCTCTACTGGATATATGATGGAGAAGCTGCAGTTTTTGTGCTGCTGCGGGATCACCATGGTGTAACTGCCCTCTGGTGAATGGGAGATGACATTGCAGGCTGCAAAGAGAGACAAAAAGGGGAATTACAATGTGAGCTTTTAGGACAGAAGGCAGCCAGCCATGATGAGGAGCACACACATATGACTAACGTATGCGCCGAAAAGTGAGCAAAATCAAGCAAAAGCCTGTTGTAGTTTGTCATGGCTTGTATTGTCACCATAAAGTCACACATTAATACATGAGGCTACCCACCACGGCTTGCCATGTATGCATTTTCTGTTTTCTTTAGGATTATGACAGTGTACTAACGGAAGGGGTTGACGTGCTTCCTGACTGTCAGGGTGAAGCTGCTGCCAGCGTTGTGGATGCGGAAGAAGACCATGGCCACATTCTGAGAGGAACGCACGCTCCTCCTCAGTGATCCAGAGTCGCAGTAATCCACGTAGCGCTCGTAAAGAGGCAGTGGGTGATCCTGGGTGCTGGGGAACTTTGCTCCTTTCATCACCCAGCCGTCAAACACCTGCATGAGACACAGAGAGAGAAATCGGGATTTCAGAGGCCCTCAAAGATGACTCTGTGAGGTTTGTTTTAAATAGTACAAGACCACACGCTCAGAGTGCATCTTGGTGAAACCGTAGCAGGTCACCTCAAGTAAGTAGGTTTACATGCCTTATGTTAAAGGGGCTTTTTTTCTGATCAGGAAGCTTAGTCGAGTAAATGAACTGACCCCATGCTAAATAACAGAGTTATGTCACTTAAAATGTTCCTTTGCAACAGGAGCTCAGGGTTTGACAAGTGAAGCTGAATTTACTTGAACCAAACATCCATTAAGCTGACATGTCAAACAGATGCTGTTTCACACCCGCCGCAGCGTGTCCAGTGACAGAGGCCCCGAGTGTTACCGTGATGAAGTCCCCTCCTCTGCAGTCGATGTCCACGTTGTCATATTCCACACTGATCACTTCGGTGGGCTCTGCCATAAAGAACGCAGCGCAGCTGAGCTGAGGATGCTCCGCCGTGAAGGTGAACTGACCTTCCACCGCAACCATGTCGAGACAGCCTGACAACACAGGCAGGGATTCACAGGTGTATGTGGACGGTAGGTGCGTGGAAGAAGAAAAAAAAGACAAACATTATACAATTGAATAACTTGAATAATTTCCGCTGTATTTTTCCCCCATTTTTGTCCCTCTTTTTTTACTTCTATGTAAATGATTGTTACATGTTGTATCAGCACAGCTTATTAAAATGAGAAAAAAGGGGAAAATAATAATTTGATCTCATTTTACATTTTAATGAAATCTGCAGGTGAATGTTTACATTATTTTTTTTTATTCTCTCACTAATCACAGTATTGCAAATTGAGAAGGTAAAGGCACAGTCTGTATATGGTAGTCTTTCACAGGACGTACGTAAAGGTCGGCGATACATTAACTCCACGGGTATTTCTCTCTTGAGATCCGAGTTGAAAATGGAATATAATTCATCTTTGGAGATGTCGTTGTTCTGTTGAGGAGGTTGGGGACAAAGTGCGCTCACAGTTTAGCGGGAACTTGGACCAACATTAAAAACACATTAAATGCACTATGCAATAAGTAAGTATGTTAAAAGTGCGAGCGCACACTCACCTCGATGTACCTGGAGTCTCCCTTGAGGACGGACAGGCACAGCACCAGGAAGAAGAGCTGCTCTCGGAAGGTGCGCTCCATGACGCGCATCGCTGTGTGGAGGGCGCACGTGCTGCGGAGAAGCTCTGAGCTGCTCCCACCCACCCGCAGCCGCTTTTTATAGGCGCAAGTTGTGGAACGACCGGATGACATGGTCGCTGACACCCGCCGTGGACCCGCACCCCTCCCTCGTCAAAAGGATTGCGTGCTTGTGACGAGAGCAATAAGGATGGACAGGCTGCGTGTGTGTGTGTGTGTGTGTGTGTGCCTGCGTGCGTGCTTCTGGAGGGAGAGAGAGAGAGAGAGAGACAGGGAGAGATTGGCAGATGATGCCAAAATGAACGCATAAATCAGAGGTCATCTCCCCACTCAGGGTTATAGTTACTGCTGATCCTTGAACATCTGGTCCATAATGGGGACCTTGGAATGTCACGACACACTCTTTTTTGTTGTTGTTGTTGTTGTTGTTGTTGTTTTTTTTTTTTTTTGGTTTGCTCTTTCCTGCCACTACTTTACTGTTTGTAAAAACTGCACAGATCATTGATTGAACCCATTGGAGGTACGTTTTAAGGACTCATATATATATATCATTTTATTTATTTTGATGGAGGGGGGGGGGCTGGACCTTGGAACAGTGTTTACCGGATATGGATTGTGGAGCTGGAGTACCTCCATGTAAATATGAAAAGAGTGCATCGGTGCGGATGAGAGATGGAAGAGGGGCTGTATGTATAAGGGATGGACATGGATGCAGATGTGTGTTAGGGTAAAGGCCAATGTTCCCATTATATCTGTTTGTGTAATAGTTAAACTGAATGATGGGAGGTTTATGTGCCAACAACATAGACAGCAAACTAATAAAACAATCTGCTGTGATCAATTCCCAGTTTACTACATTCACTGTCATTAAGGTTCTTCCATTTTCACATCTGTAAAGGATGTGTGTAGTTTTTTTAAGGGCATAAAAACAACTTAATATTCTAAATTAAGTGAAATACAATTTTGTTTGTTGAAAGTTTTAAGTTGCATCCACAGACTTTGTTTGATGGTCAAGGTCTCTCTCTCTCTGAGCTCATTCCCTCAGGTGTGCAGGTGCCTCAGGCTGCTGTAAAGGTCAGTCCATTCAAATGGCAAAACTGGGCCTCAGTGTTACACACACTCACACACTGTGAGGTGGGGTACAAAATAGCATCGGCCAAAGGAACTCAGCCAAACAGCGCTTGGAAAATACATAAAAATATTTGTGTATACCCAGAAGGCAAATATTAAGTTACAAGCTTCAAAACATGCCATAATTTGGTCTGAAAAAGTTTGAATCGCTGATGAGCCTCTCGTCTACCCGAAGCTCCTTTTGGAAAGACTGCATCGGCCTGTTCAATTCTTCAGAGAGTTCCAAGAGGCCAAAGGCATTTTGATATGTTCCATGTTTTGTTTGTGTTACTTTGCTTGTTTGTTTTGCTCGGTATGTGCCCCCAAGCTGATCGGAAACCTGATTACTCACAAAGTATTTTCCATTCCAGCGGATCAGAGCCCCTACATGCGCTATGGTCAAATATAAGTGACCTATTTTTTTTTTATATCAAAACACTCTTTTCATCATGCACTACCGTGTCAAGCTATTTTCAAATGTGCAGGCCTTTCCATTTAGCAATCATGAAAACCATTTCCTGCCTCTGTGGTGCAATCTGCACAGTGGGGGGTATTTGGCCTGAGTGAATTTGCAACAATGTTGGCCATTTAAGATCCTGTAGCTTTTCATACAGCCCTGAGAGGTCTGGCTGAATAGCTGAAACCATTAAGTGCCGATGATTAAGCTTCAGTAGGCTCCATCGAATCAGATGCTTCCCCATTGTGTCCTCTCTGGAAGATATGCGCGTTACCTTTTAGTGGTCGCAATTAATGTCCACTTTAGCGTATTTCAGGCTTCTCCTCTGTGCCTTTGCATTTGAAGGACGCATGCATGATTTACTGGTCTTTGGGAGAAAAAAACAGCACCATTGCTCATAAAGAAAACATACTGAAATATGAAATCTCTCATCCAATTGGGACCATGGATGCCAATTGGGGCACATTCGAATGACGGTTCCCATGGACCAAAGTGACCGACTGACATTGTCCCTGATAAATTTGACTCATCAGTCACACCAACTGGAGATTTAGCATCCCGTCACCCCGACCCGCGCCTCCACCAGTACACCATCTGACCCCTGCCGCTGATATGACAATAGCCTGGAGCTCTGTGCTACGGCCACAACACCAGAGTTTTTTTGTTTGTTTCCCCATGGACCAAAGTGACCGACTGACATTGTCCCTGATACATTTGACTCATCAGTCACACCAACTGGAGATTTAGCATCCCGTCACCCCGACCCGCGCCTCCACCAGTACACCATCTGACCCCTGCCGCTGATATGACAATAGCCTGGAGCTCTGTGCTACGGCCACAACACCAGAGTTTTTTTGGTTGTTTCACGACATGTGTCCTCAACTGGAGGGAAATCGAAATGTATTGATCGGCTACATTGCGTCAAAAAAAAAAAACGTTTATTTGAGGACTAAAACAAAAAATGGCAGATATCAGCGTCACACATGTCGATATCAATCCTGAGCATGCTGGCTCCTGAACCAAACTCTGTGACTGTGTTGTGAGACGTCAAATGTGTTAAGTTTGTTATGTTGAGTTCCGTTCATGTCTTGCCTTGTCTTGTCACTTCCTGTTTTATTTTAGAGCCTTGCCTTCCCATCTGTGTCTGCTGAGCACTTCCTCCCTTTGTCTATTTTCCCGTCTTTTGCGGTTGTTTGCCCCTCCCCAATTGTGTTCACCTGGCAATTGCTCTCCCTCATTCATTATAGTCCATGATTCCCTTGAATTGTTGCCAGATCGTCTTGTGTGTTACAGCCAAGATTTCCCGCTTTTTCTCATTGCTATAGTCATCATTGATATAGTCATTGTTATTCATTGTCATCGTCAGGTAAGATTAGGTAGTGTATTTTTACAGTTAATTGTCAGGTCATTTAGTATATGTAGTATATGTTTTTGTTTTTTGATAAGCAACCATCGCATTTTGTGGAAATTACACTTAAATGGAAACTCAAGTCTTCGGACCTCCAGCTGTCTCCATGGTTACAGTAATAAGAAAATTGCATATCTTCTCGCATGATTAAGTGTCACACCATACTGATGGGCTCCGGTCAACAGGTCCGGCTTTGTCATTTTCATTCTGAGCTTATTTAGTGGAATATTATTATTACCATAGTTCCCATTAACTACCAGCTAAGTGCTACACTATAAACCGGCTACCTTTGAGCAACTTGAAAAGGGTGAGCACACATACCCGGATGTGAAAACGTATACACACATGGACCACGTGAATATACAAATCTTTTTGGTGTTGCCCTGAGTGCAATCTCATGAAAAATGATGACTGATTTTTCAATGATTAATTGAGGGACCCACGTGACACCCTTATGACCTCAGACACATTTGTGATCGCACAGCATGTATGGGCAATCACATGCACACCCAAACAAGTGTGAAAGCCTCCTTCATGCATCAAAGTGTAACCTAAGCAGTCTGTTCCATGTGTGTGCATGTGTGTGGGTGTGCAAGTGGGTAAGACGGATTCAGTTCAGCCATGTATAATTCAGATTGAGGGAAACAAAGGCCTGCTTATGTCATAACAGGGTAAGCTACACAATCTTGCAAGTTTAGCAGTAGAGAATGAAATCCTGCTCTCTGGTAAACAGGATGAGTGTGCATTCAGCATCTTTGGCTTTTTTTGTCTTCCAAGAAAGTCCATTTAGCGGTTATAGTATCTTAATATTAAACAATGATTATTTCACAGAATGAGATTTTCCTGATTTCCTAGTTTCTGTTCATTTAATGGTTTGATTTACCATCCAACGCCTTTGTCTAATCTACATTATTGTCTCCGGTAAAATGAGTCACCTCATTAACTTTGCATACCTAACGTGTTTTAGGATTCATGGCTTTGTTATCTTTTGCTCTTTCCACATGTCATTTTATTTATATATTATCTGATGCCATTGCACGTGGACATAAACACACAAACACAACACACTTAAGGCGTAGGCTGCCTGATGGTGCTGACATGCTGATCTTACCTGATGTCCTTCTCATGCCCTCTGCTGGTCAGTTTAAAAGCAGATACATCCCCTTCTCCAATCGAACTAATATATACTTTATACTTATACCATTATTTTTGTTGTTATTATATAAATAGACAAGCACCAAAAAGGATGCCCTGGTAAATATGTACAGCGTCCAACTAAAATCCAGACAAATAAAACTACTTTAATAAATAACAAACTCGGTCTTTGTCATAGGTAAGCACTGAAAGTCAATAAGGAGGAGAGAGAGAATAATCTCTCCATCCATGTTTTGAAGCTATTAAACCATGCCATCTATCCATGGTTATAATTGGCAATTACGACCTCAAAAAAATGAATTTCAGATACAAATACATTTAGGGTAGTAACAGTAGAAGTATCATTTTAAGCTATACTTGTTTATGGTTATTTATATTTATGATGCACAATAAGTAACTGAATACTAAGATGGTTAACAAGGTGCATGTCTACATATAGCATGTTTAAGCCAGCGCACCCATGATGTGCCTGCATCCATGAGGCTGAATATCCCTCAGTGACCACAAGGGGGAGCATTGCTCCTCTGTTCACTGCATTGCAATTTCATACGTTTTCCCACTTCACGTCGACTGCAGCCTTAATGCTGTCGAATTTTGGTTGAGTGTAGAGGTGTTGCAGATTATGGAAGCTGTCTATGTGCTAGCAATCCTTCATGACTTAAATGTGAAATATCTATTATGTTGGTCATGTGCCACAGAAGTCTGATTACACTTAACTGTCTTAAAAAAAAGTACATTTCTGCTGCAGCCACATTGAAACTTCTTGAAAATAATATCAAAATATTGACCGTAAAATTAAATAATAAAAATTCCGAACACAACTGAGTGCAGTTAACAGCTGACTACCTACCCAGGTGATCATTGATTGGTTTGATCATCCGCAGCAGGCAGATACAAGGAGATGGCTTCTGGATGTTCTTTTTGGAAATGGATTGAAGATGACAGGTTGGTGAAGAGACAAGAGGAAGGAAAGGAAGGAGAAGAAGACCAAGACCTGTGGTTTGTGACGAGATACGGGCCACAATTATTGACCATGTTGTGAATCATGGACATGCAGTTAGAAACAACAGGTGAGATGCATCCATTTTACAGCACAGTAAACTAAGTTTGTGTTTTACATCTACTGGCATTCGAAAGTTATTGGTTGTTTTGTGTTTTATATTAAAATAGGTTTGGGGCTGAGATGAGCTGTTTAGCCGAGATGCATGTTTGTAATGCAGTCTGTGTGAAGAGTTTTGAAAAAGTAGCAACATTATTGACCAATGCTTGTAACCAATTGAAAATGTTTTTAATAATCCATATATTAACTTTGCTGGCATCCAAATTACTGGAAAACGTTGTATAGTAAAGCTTCATTTAAGCCAATTGATCAATTCAGGTTCCTTGATTACGGTATAGGCTTCTTGCCACCACTGCTCATAAGACCTTTCCATGACATAGAGTGTTTTTATATTGTGCTGATGTTTCAACTGAGGTTGGAGTAATGCAGATGTACTGTGAGGACACTAGGGCCACACGGACACCGGGTAGGTCTCCACAGAGGTGATAAAGTTCAGGGGCCGACGTCTAACTGTTAACTGCTCAGTACCTGCGGGACCCTACGTCACTCTGCAGCTTTCATAAGGTTTTCATTGCCCTTAAGATTCTGTCCACTTATGTATTTACACTCTGCACATTACAAGCTTGTGCTCCACATTGGTTTGATTTTATACTGAAGAAGTAAACACCGTGGCTTGGAGACCATGAGCGGGCAGTCAGCAGTGGAAAGTGCTTCATTTCCGAATGGATCACGAAAGGTAGGAACTTTTCTGAAGAGAAAATGTTGCTTCATGCTTCAATGGGTAAAACTGCAACAGGCTTTTGATGTCTTTAACTTCTTAATCATTAATGAGCATACATAACACAGATAAATGAAAAGTACTTCGAGTACTGACATCGAGTCAAGTTACAGGCAAAGTACCATTATCACTCTGACTATTTTATTCTGGGATGTGGTCCTCTTGAGACATATTGTATTGTTTCCGTTAGGTGGAGAAAAAAATTACCTTTTTAATACGTTGTTACTTTCTTCAGCCAAATAATCTGGTGTGTCTGTTTACTGTGTGCTTTCTGTTAAGGGCAGCCATAGATGAGTGCCATTGCCATACATATAGCCTATAAATATATGGAAATGAATATGGAGCTATATGCACAGTTGTGGTGGTGGCGTATGTCACGTAGGAGCGTACTTAAACCTGAGTATGTTGGTTTGATGCTCAACCACAATGTGAACAGCAGAAGACAATGTGAAGCCTGCCACCAGAGGGCGATCCACAGTCTCTGTGGTGATCATTTGATGGCGCGGAGGACCCTGCAAACAAATAACCACACAGACAATGGTTCACACAATACACATTTTTTTATTGCTAAATCACAAAATCCTATAAATGAAAAATGAATCCCAGCTGTTGCTTAAGATGTGAGAGAAGCAATATAAGGCTGTTCAGAGAGCACTGGTTGGCGAAGGTTGTACAATGGACAGAAACAATCTGAGAGGCAGAGGAAGAGTGCTTGTGAGAGGTGGTTGAGGAGGTCGAGCGGAATGGAGTAGGACAGAGACCAGTAAGTTGTGATAGAATCTGAGTTACTGAAATGAGCCATGTTCTTGTCTGTGGAATTACAATGGGAGAAGCAGGACACAGAGTACAATCCAACCGCAGCAGATTCACTGTGGCCTACATAATGTGGAGATTCAGAGAGGAAAAGGTAATTGCTTTTCATGTCCTATTGTAAAGGTTTACCGTAAAGTATGATTATACTATGCACTTTGGGACGACAGATGTTTCAGTAAATCACTTTGCCAATATAGTGTACCGTAGAGGAGGCTTGTAGTGCTCGTAATGCATGTATTTTATATTTAGAGGAAGAAGAACACTGTTTATCGCCCCCTACATGCACATGCACTCTGGGGAAATTTAGTCTCTGAATTTTCACCCCATCTGTGGCCAGCACAGCAATCAGTCCTGCTTGGCCACAGAGCACAGGGCAAACAAGTAAGCGCCCGGGGAACAGATGTTGGAGGGGAGTCAGCTCAGGGGAGTCTGATGGTTCGGTGAGATCCTCTGGTTGAAGGACGGACACCCTTCACACTGGTCTACCTCCTCCCCATTTACTGCCTACAGATGCTAAATGCACTGTTTTTTTTGGGGTTTTGCAAAATGCATTTGGCCTAGTGTGAGCAATACACATTATTTCACAAGCTTCATGTCCAGAGCAGTGTGTTTATGTATTGTGTAATGACTGCTCGGTTGTGTTATTAATTTTGATTGACTTGGGGTCTGGTTTGACAACATTGTTTGGTTTTGAGCACAGATGGAACTGTTTTGAGGCAATTGTTACGTTTTTCGGGAACAGTCAGCAGATTTGTGAATGTAGTTTGAAAGCTGGGTTTTGTGTTTTAGGAAAAAAGGTGCCGAAGGCTTCAAGATATGTGGCTTAGCAATTGTAGAAAAAACTGTAATGTCAGTTTGGGGACAAGTGTTTAGATCAACCATCAGAAGAAATTGCAATATGATATTGTAATAATATATAATGTTGGTATGAGTTGCAGAATGTACTTGAAGCATCAAAAGTAGGGTACACGCTGCAGGAAAATGGCCCCTATATATGTTGAGTCACATCTCCTGTTGTTTCATACCTGACGTAAAGGATGTATATGACAGTTACTCCAGCATTCAGGCATCACTTGCGATACCTATCCTATATTATCACTGACGGCATATATATATACACTTGATGATGTAGTAATATATATATATATATATATATATATATATATATATACAGTATATAGTAACACTATAATTAGTAGTAAGCAAGTGATGAGACAATAGGATAAGAGTGTGACGAGGATCAAGACAAACCAAGCAGCTGAAAGATGGGACTTTGGGAAGCTGCGATGACGATCATTTGTTGTATTTCATTTATTTTGATTAATGGAGAAAACTGTAATAAAAAAAAACAGCCGATTGCTGTAAATATCTGTATTACATGGACCAGCATCTTCAAGGGTTGCATGTCATCCTTGACCGGCAAAATGCAGGCATGTAAGCATCTACAAATCTAAGTAATGAGTAGGCTACACTTTGAGAGAAGTGGTTCAGGGCAGTAAGTCGATTTTGGTCGTGCCTCTATTACTTTGACAATTATTAGGTCTAATTCAGCATGTGAATCCTTTAACCGACCTCTGGAGTCAGGCATTGGCCCTCAGAGAAGATTATAGGGTCGTGATGGAGAGATATAAGTGATAGGGTGTCAGTGTGATGGAGAGAGAGAGAGAGATGGACCGTGGCCAATGATCACCGAGCCGAATCAAGTAGAGACCCAGAAGAGATGTCATAAAGCCAGTTCCTCTCAACAGGCCTAAAATGGGGACGCAGAGCAGGGGTGAGGAGCAGCCAGGTGGTTTTGTCCATTTATTAATTTCATACACTAGTTTCATTGAAAAGCGCTCGCGGGCGGTACAGGCCGTCACCAAACAGGTTCAGATCCACCTCCTGTCCCGTATCTGATGTGGAGCCCCACGATCCCACGCTAGCGGCAGCGGCAGAGGAGGAACCGGATACGCCGAGGCGCGTGAACCAAAGCGCTCATCACGCCCTCACGTCTGCCTCCCTTGATGTGCTCGAACGGAGGTGTGCGGAGGAGAGAGCGATCCGCGCGGAGAAGACAGCAGCCTGCGCGCGGCCGGCCGTGGTGGACGACCGGAAGCCGGTGCGCGAGCCGCCGCGGCGTTCATTCTCAGGGATCCCGCTCCGGGGGCGCGTCGCCGAGGCATGGGCTGCGCTCCCAGCATCCACGTCTCTCAGAGCGGCGTGATCTACTGCCGGGACTCGGACGAGTCCAACTCCCCGCACCAGACCACCACCATCTCCCAGGGCACCGCCGCCGCGCTGCACGGGCTCTTCATCAAGACCGACGCGGCCGAGAGCATCCCGTCCGTCATCACCTACCAGAGCTGCCACTCGCGCAACAACTCGCACCGCAAGGAGAACAGCGGCGGCGGCGGCGGCGGCGGCCACATCCGCATCGAGGCCGAGACGCAGACCAGCCACACCAGCGTCAAGGTACGGTGCCGCGGGGCGCGCTCACACCGGGCACACTGGCAAAGACACACTGGCACAGACAGACGCACAGCAACAGCAGCAGCAGCAGCATCAGGTCGGCAGAGAAACCCAGGCGCGAGGAGCCCCCCCCCCCCGCCCCACCACTTTTGTTTGTTTGTTTCTCATCCGAGGAGGCCCGAGCCTGCAATCCTCTAGTGATCACATATGGTTTCGTGTCTGCTCTCCCCTCTTCTCCTGCTCTCTCTTCAGTCAACACTGGCTGCAGCCATTGCCGTGCCATAGTGATTTAGCGGTGCTGCTGTCGCCACATCTGATATGTGCACGGAGCTGCGTTGCATTGTATACAATAACAGGTTGGCAGTCAGATTCAGCACTATTACACAGC
Source organism: Colistium nudipinnis (assembly GCA_016785305.1). Classification (NCBI taxonomy): domain Eukaryota; kingdom Metazoa; phylum Chordata; class Actinopteri; order Pleuronectiformes; family Rhombosoleidae; genus Colistium; species Colistium nudipinnis. Next base: position 448,165 of record JAFBJU010000091.1, read on the forward strand.
ACTATCATGCAGATAAGCAGAATGCTTTATACCGCACTGGTACACTGGTATAGGACTATTTTAGTGAAGTATTTGTCAGTAGTAGTCGTTATTGCTCATCATCTGTTAATACCACGGCCTCTATTTAGTTTGAGCACCCACAGAAGAAGTCATAGTCTAACAAACAGTTTTCAAGTGTTCATCATCAAAATTTGTTGTATGAAGAACATCTTTGACCCTGAGAAGTTGCACTGGGAGAAAACTCCTTCACCACCTCAGATGGAGGTGAAGTAATGCGCCTTTTTTTGAATCGCGTCACCCTGAGCCAATTCAGGAGGCAGCACAGTCTATACTCTGTTTCTTATGGTGATAATATTGCGGTCATGCTATCGCTCTAGTATCACTAAGCCATGTAGCTCTACGAAGAAGATTCCCAGAACAAGAATGCTCTATCAAAGGAGCAAAATGTGCATCCAATTGGTTAGTTCATAAGCAAAAGAGCATCAAATTGTCAAGAGACAAAGTATCATGCGTGTTCGGCCCTTAAGTTGCTTTCATCCCTGTGGACATTTTTAGCCCAATAGCTCGGCTGTTTTCCTGTAAGAAAATGTATTTAGAAAGATTTTTTTACACTTTTGCATGGCAACAGGAAGTTTGCGTTAAAGCTAGCACTGGACAAATGGAGAGAGACAGTAGCTTTCAGCATTTGGCACAGTGTAGACTATCGGCATAAATAATAAAGCCACCCAATAACAAATATTTGGTTATTAAGTTGATAGCTCATTATATCCATTAATGGTAGACAAGCTATCTTTTTTTAGGAAAATACAAATTTAATTGTGCATATTTCCTTTTCTGGAGTTTTTAACCACGTGTTAAGGTCTTTCTTTATGGACCTCCACGAAAAAGAAAAACATTGAAAAAGCTTTGAGGTGAACCCTGAAATTAACGTTTATTTTATTTGTCAAAAAAAATGACACACTCAAATCAGTAGTGTAGTTCTGTAACAGCAGATACATTCTAGTATAGGAGTGTTCTGAAAATGATAGAAAACAAATAATTAAGACCAAAATTCACCTTGGTTGATGTCAGAGATAAAACTGAGAACTGCACAGGGCTAATGGCTGAGCAGTCCCCATTCAGTGTTTTGGGAAATGTTTAAACTTGTCGAGAAGACATATTGTCATCTTAATTGTGGGCTTTGTGCTTGCTGATGAAACCCTCTCATGAGGGAGCATGTGAACAGATACTTCTTTATATTTATGATTGAACCCCAGAGGATATTGCTGTGTTTTGCGAAGAAGTGGTGTAACAGATGACATGTCACCAACCTCTCTCAGCAGTTTAACCCAGTCAGGCCCAGATGAGATGCGGACAATCTCACCAAATCAAACGGACGCATATTTCAGTTCCAAAATAAATGTTGTACCAATGGATTTTGGTAAGCTGCACATTCTGAATCAAGATGCCCTTTTATTTTACCAGTAGGAAAAATAGCCCATTTGGAGTCGGATTGGGCTGAATGAAAATATTTTGACATACTAAGGCGATGCTTCTCATCAAATAACAGAGTGCTTTGCAAAAAACATTTATCTGCTGAATTTGAATACCTTTTAAAGATCTGTGTCATGAGATTAGGGTGACAGATTGTGTGTGTGTGTGTGTGTGTGTGCGTGTGCGCGCGCATGTGTGTGTCAGCTGTTCAATTGACCTTCCCCCGGTTCCCCCTCTGCCTCTGAGGACTCAGAGAGCATCAATGATACCATTTATTATTCAAACTATCTGTCTTTTGCTGCAGGATCTTGATAATCTGCCATGGTGTTGATCACACTCCCGTGTTTGTATGTGTGCGTGCGTGAGTGCATATGCTTGTGTGCATGTTTGTATGCACAAGTCATTTGTTTACCCCTCTGGTCAGTACGGCCATGGTGTGAACAGTCACATGTGAAAGGGCTGACGCTGGTGGCTTGCACAGATTTACCCCCGAGTCCTCTCACACAGTCACTGACTCATAAGAATATACAGAGGACAGCACTTTCTCAGCATCGCTGCCACCAGCTCTCGTTCAGATGAACAAAAGTTCAGTGAACAACATAATTGCGGGTCCTGTGCTCTGAAAAACACATGGACACATCACCAGGCTCATAACACTTCTTTTGAGGCTGGTCTTCCTTATATTTGCGACCTATTGCATTAAGAACTGAATGACAGACTGGAATGACAACACAAATAGTATGAGGAGGACGTTCTGAATAGTGGAGGGGTAAAACCAGGAGGGGTCTGAAAAGCAACTTAAAAGATGCCAAATGTGTAAAACGTAGAAGAAACAACATTGACATTTAAAAATACCTCCTGCAGCAGAAAAACAATATCATGACGAAAAATTTCTTTATGATATCCTTCATCTTTAACCTGGTTAAAGAATGTGTAAGAAATGTGTAAGTTTGCATATTAAAAGATACAGGAAAATGATGATTGTAATGACAAAAAACTTACGCAACAAAAAAACTAATCACACTACTACTATGCAACAGACACTAAAATGTAATTTAAGGTAGAGACCTTAATACGGTCGTAAAATGGATTATTCATCATTATGGCTATGGCTTGTGAGAAAAATGTTCACTTCAAAAAACAGCTACAGATGAAAAGACAAATCCCCAAAAAGGAATAACTTTAGATCACCTCAAACTGAATCACACAATTGATGCAGTTTATATGTTTAATATTGTGACAGATGCTTTTATCGGGACGAAACAGCAATAACATGCAGTAAATATAACGCTATGTCCTGTTCTATAATAGTTTGGTATATATAAGATCCTTGCTGTCCTCTTATTTTGCCTGCAGTAGTTTAAAACATCCAATCTTATTTCCCACTTTAAATGCCCTTCTCGGATAGGTTTAGAGTAGAAGTACCGGATTGGATGGATGGTCCGTGATGGAAGGGAAGCTGCAGTCCAACCAAATCTTTGAGAGTTTTCCTTCTTTCTTTATCCATCCTCACTTTTAAAATGTTTCACTCTCAACATTTTTCTTTTTTTAAATCATGTTTTGTGTGTGGATTTGGAAAGCGCCGACGTATAAAGGACAGCTGTCTGCTCTGTGAGCATCATTTATAACATCAGTGGCTAGTATTGGTGTCGTAGTACTGGTCACCATATTGCATTTTCCTTTATCCCTTAGCTTCAAAATGATGTGTAGGAGGTATCAAGCAAAAAAAGTGACAGCTTTTAATCAGAAGAGAAGCTGCTAGAGTAGCTCATTTGGTTGCCATACTGTATCCGGTCCAGAGGCTGAAAGTCCAATCAGCCTATGAGAAATAATGTCACTTACATTCAGACGCAGACTTTACAATAAAGGTGCCAGCAGCATTAATCCGATCATTTTATGGACTCATAATGATCAAGAAAAGGCATTTTGACTAACGGCACAAGATCAGGATTTCCGTTTCCCAGTAGACATAGAGCTGCAATACAATCAGCACTGTGCTTGTTAAACTGTGGATGGAGCTTTGGAAGGAGAAGGATACGTGTTTTAAACTGTGTGCTGAGATTAAGCGGCCTCATTGTGGATGTCGTCTATTCTTGGGTCGGGGAGGAGGGGGGCGTGTGAGTACAGGAACTTCCTCCAGACTGTGGAGTAGGACATAGTTTGGATGTTGGACTGGGAAAAGTGTTTACATGCAGAGACATTCCCGTACGTGCGCGTGTTTACGTTTACGTTATGTCAGTGGAGCTCAGTTTAAATTTCAACCAGTGTGTTTCCATGTGTTTTTTTTTTGGGGGGGGGGGGCTGGGGGGGGGGGTTAGTAGCAGGGGTTGTGACACTTTCAGGATCTGAGAATCCTTCGTTTGTGGATTTGCTTATGTTTTTTCATGATTGATATTTAAGATCTGAGAACTCAGGTGCTGCAGAAGTTTGGGGCGGCTCCAAACTAGGTAATTTGTGAAAAGCATCTGAAAGCAAATATCACAAAAATACATTTGGAATAATATGTAATAATCAGGCAGAACCTTTACCTGAATTAGCCGAGATTGCCATTCAAATGATATTCTTCCGTGAAAGGATCTTTCTTGCAGTGGCATATTATTTTCTTCTTTTAGTGTATTGTGGGCAAAATAAATAGAATTATTCAGGTCATCACTTAAGTGTAGCTCATAATACACTGCCATTCATAACCAAATCCGACCCTGCAATCCACATGGTTTATTGCCTGACCAGAGCTGGATTTTTTTCAGTCTTTTTTTTTTTAGATTCAGTGTGGTACATCGTGGTGGACCGACTGACCACCCTTGCCAAACCTAGCCTATGTATATACCTATGTCACTAGCAAGGGTAAACATTAAAGTGTCCCAAGCTATGTTTGGGGAGAGAATTTAAATGACCACAGATGCATGTATAGTACTGGACATTTTTGTAACAACTGATTATCAGCCAACATGGCCCAGCTGGTTTGTTGTTCTCATTCTACTTGGAATTGATCTCCAAGATAAATACGACACCTGCACACCGAGTAGGAATATCTAAACGGGACCTCATTCTCTAAAGCAAATGTCTGAAGTCCAGAAACGGAAAGAGGATTTCCCCAATAGCTACTGTTACATTAGCTGTGCACAGTGTAGTCTTCCACAGCGTGCTATTATTGGCAGCATTGTGATCAAGTCGGAAGGTTGCAGCCAAGTGCCGCCTGCTCTTATGACAAATGTAACCCACGTCAAGATATCAGTTGATCAGAGCTTATCGTGTCTTAGATGATGACTGCCGCCGTGTGTGCAGACTGAGGGCTGACCTCGAGTCCATCCAGGCCCCTTCGGGAGGCCGCCTGCGCCTCAGATCAGCTGAGGACTTGCTGCGAAGACTGCGATACACGCAAAGGGCCTGCTGCGAACAATGATCAGTAACATAGGATGACAAAAGCCAACTGCTTGGTATTTCTCTGGCATTGTCCAAAAACGAAATCCAATACCATCTCGCCGTTGGCTCGGAAAGATGAAGGTGCCATGGCGAGCAGCATCAGGAGATTTAGCCCCGCTCTGAAGGCCACCATGAAGTCACGCCGTGTCAATTCTGGTCATATCAACAGCCCGCCGCGATTCAAAGTAAGAACCACACACGGGGTCAGGACTCTGTGAGAAATGCGCCCCCCTTTGTCACAAATGGTTAGGCACGAGCCTGCAGGCGTAAACAACTCTGTTTGTTCTCCAGCCGTAATGTAAACTAACTTCTCGTCTTTATAATCCACACTCATTGTAATGAGTGAAAACACCTTCAAAAGGTACCGTAACTTTTTTTTTACGTTTATCGCATTATGTGAAATAAACCTCTCAATTATATGTGCGACGGAATGGTGGAGCAGGCGTTTACAATGAAGGCGATGTTTAACCTCTGTGCTAAAAATGTCTATACTATGTATGCAATGACGTAATGTACCTGGGCTCCAGTAAGTAAGTAAGTAAGGGTTTATGTATACTGTAAGATTCAACGTTAACACGACAGAGTGCCTAACAGCAGCTGGCTGAGACAAAAGAATTAGATTTGGTGACTCCAAAAGGACGGCAGGAGATTTGAAGAGGAAGACATGTAAGGCACTTGTTAACCGATTCCATCATCAGTCGCTGCATGGTGCGGTCACACACAGCTCAGAGGATAACGGCCTGAGCTTGTGATTTGATCCTGATTGTTATAGGTGTTATTCTGCTTTAAAGCAATCCTGTGATTGATTTGTCTGTACCCATGGGTACACTGCAAACAGGAGAGGCTAATGGCTAGTTTGTCCGTTATTATTGATAATGAAAAGATTTTAATATGGCAACATATATATATATATATAGCTCAATATGGAGGTTTATTTTTAATGCATTAAGCTTGTCTTCAGTTTCCAGCTGAAGATTTGATCATATTATTTAATATTTATTCAGCACATTGATGGCCTTGCGGTATGTTATTATAATGTAGATGCACCACATAAAATAATTTAATTTTGTATATATTTTACGTCTGACTTCTTCGCTGCCTTTCCTCGTCGGCCTACTGTCCAAGTAGTTGTGACTCAAGCGCCCACTTTCCTCCCTTCTCATTCTCCTCCACGTCCATTTACTATTAATCTTTCCTCTCAAGGGCTCCTGTGTGTGTACTCTATCCCGAATCTGCCTTCATTTCCTTCCCCCTCTCCCCAACAACTTCCCCCAACACTTCCTCCATCATCCTTTAACTCCATTGACTGATCTCCCTCCAAACGTCCCCAGTACCGAGAACCTTCCTGTTCTGTTTCACATCTGGCTGTGTTCTCCCTGAGTGAAAAAGCACTGCTCATTTTCTCATGAAGCCAACTCTCAACCACACTGAAATATTTGGAGTCTGTACTTCTTATTTGTTGTCATTGACTTACTGATACTCATGCACACCTATCTATCGCTGACGTGATGCACAGTACTCTCTCTCTCTCGCGAGCCTTCTCATATTCAATTGATCTGCTACACCTCACACTTACCAACATGAACGCAATTGCCACTCAGCTTTGCAATAATTAATTTGTCCCCATACACCAACAGCTGTTATGCGAGGTCCACAAGTCTGAAAAAAACAATTCTGCAACTATGACAAGTATTGCATGTATTTGCTGTTACCCCCCTGAGCATCAAAGTCTTTATAGATGAATTCACTGATGAATTCACTTGTAGGATGACATAATTTGTCTGTAAGTTGCATCACTTTCATAAATTAGAAATGCACATTTAGTTGTATAATTAGCCATTGAATATATATCCAATATCTCTGTTACATGATATTTTTAGACCTGATGTGAATAATATATTTGTGCTGTGGGCATTTGTGATGTAGTTATTAATATAAATGTTAATATAATGTTAATGTGATATTTATTTTAATTGTTTTTAATATGTTGCGTCACTTATACATGCATACATATTGCATATCATTTAAAGCATTAGAGACCAATTTAAATTGCAGACCTATTGATCCCTTTGCTGTGACCTTTCATGGATTTGAAAAAAAATCTAGAATCACAATCACAGACCCTGATCCCGGCCCCAAATGTATGAAACCTGAAACAGCTGAACATAAACATATTTTATTTTAAGTTATTAATATGCTATTTTATATGCAATTCAAATCTAGTGTACATTACTTATAAGTCACTTATTACTTTATACAGCTGCTTAACTGTAAAATACAGAATACAATTATTATTATTATTATTATTATTATTATTATTATTATTATTATTATTATTATTATTATTATTATTATTATTATTATTATTATTATTATTATATTTGGATTTGCAGAGATAAAAATGCTGCACAGGAAATAAGACATATAGTATTCCAGGGAACATTATGTCTTACATTTTAAATGTCAGAAGCACTTACCTTCTCGATCAGCTTATTTTGATGAGTGATGAGTTCTAGGAACCGACAATTTTCTGCTGCTGTCCGGCCTAACAAAGCCACAATCACGCAGATTCAGGATTAAATATATCACTGATTTTTCTCGGTACATCTGCTCTTTAAAACCGAGAAGGTTGAAATGTTCTGAATTTAGGATAATATTGGAGGGGGGTTATCCCTTGGATTAGTGGCCAGGTCATGCACTAATCCAAATATTGGTGGTTCAACCCCTGGCTGCCCTACTCTGTTTTCTGAAGTATTCTTGTTCAAGGCACTCAATATGAGACTGTGCCATTCACAAGAGGTACACGTGTCGACACCACAGGAAAATGTAGAAATGGAAATATGTTGATACCATTATTTGTACTGTGGGGACTACTTGAAATAATGCAATGTATATTTTTTCTGTTCTCAACATCGGATGCTACCATTTTTACTTATTGTTTTTACTTTATTACTTTGTTCATATTTAAAGCAACATGCACAAAACCACCAAAATTAGGCTTTTGAAGGGCGTTGAGTGGCATCTAAAACCTCTTGATGACATCAGAGGTTAGATGGTTGTGGCCAGTTGAGACTATATGTGGGTCGAGGCATGTCCTGCTTTAAGCCAAATTACCATTGACAAATGCGACTATTATGATGAATGGTTGAGTCAACAAGTCGTGTCTTCCTCATCCACGAGTCACACAGCTTGTGTTTGGGCATACCATGCATTACCAGGGAGCTTGGGCCTTTGGCAGATTTAAAAGAAATCCCCCTCCAAACCTTTTTTTGTGTTATTTGTGAATAACAAAAAACATACTCTAGTGACTCCCTCACACAGATTAAATACAGAAACGAGTGTATATGGCTTTTTACCAGGCATGACACACAGCTGATGCGGCGTCCGCTCTGACATAGTGCGTTGCGGTTCACGGCTGATTCACTGTGGGTTTCAAGTGTGGCGTAAGCATGTGTGTGCGTGCATATGTTCATAGGAAGCACATGTAGCCTAGTTGCTTATCCAAAGCAGAAGGACGCATATGGTTAAGGCGCATGTTGAAACTGGCCGGACTAGCAGAAAAAAACACACACACACATAAATACACACACGCACACGCATATCTCTATATATAAGTGCATACAGCACAGAGTGCGACGCTCCTGCAGTAGGATTATGCAAGTGCACCTGTGAGTTCAGCCTGTGGCTGGCTGCTAATACCTTCTAAAGAGGGTTTGCAGCGGACAGCTCCATCCTGGGCACTAATACCACGTGTAAATATCCACGACCACGGCGTGTGAGACGCGATCATGAATCTGCACTCCGAAAAGATGGATATTTATTGTCTTTGGACGGCTTTTGTTATCTGATTTTACTCCTGACAACTGCCTTCCATGAGTACGCGTGTTGTTGCTTCAGGAAGTCTTCATACTTAAACTCGCAGGTGAGAAAGAAGATTTAAGGTGTTGTAGGGCAACAGGGAAAGACGGGTGGTGCAAGGAAAGAGCAATATGTCAATATGCTCCTGGACGTCAACGGTAAAATGGTAAGAAGTGTTGGCAGGTCTTTGTTTATGTTGCCGTGTGCTTTACGTGCTTGGTTTGTGGCAGCTTCTCACACAGTGTCGTCTGTTGCCTGCAGGTTTCAGCTACAGAGGAATGTGTGGGACCTATGAGACTGACCCAAGAGCCAATTCAGGTAAGAGTTAACACAGACTTTGTAAACAGTGGATTGATTCTGCTCACTCGCAAAGTCCTGACCAGGAATGTTTGATGTTTACAGATGTGTGTTTTGAAAGAAAGACATTCTGAAACACCTTTGTTAAATTTAACAAATAAAGGTAAGTTTAAAAAAAAAAGAGGCAACAGGAGCGTATCTTCTTCTACAAGAAATGGTTTTATTTGAGAAAAATCGACATATATTTAACGCACACTGATTCTCCTTTAGTTTAGCTTTGTTATAATTCTTTGTGATTATTTATCATCAACCTTGGCTTGGTTTCACTGTCACTCTAATTGGTTTTGCGCCCCTCTCTGCATTGACTGTAATGATAAATATTCAAGGAATTGGCAACAATTCAAAACATTCCCCCTCTTATGTGGGATTTTTTTTCTTTTTGGAGCTTTTGTGGTGTGATTTTGCTCTTTCAGAGCCACTTTTATGAATTGCCTGGTACATGAATGTGTTTGCGATGATGTAGAACGTGTGTGAATGAGGCTTGACCTGTGGATGCGGACCCACCTGTGAGTTCTGCTCTTTTTCTAGTACTGCAAGGTTAGGTAGAGTTGACCCAGGGATTGTGTGTGCTCATCCTCCTCTGGTTAGGGATTAGGACTTGCACTAGTCAGATTTGCCCTTATGTAACAAGGGAAGTAAGAGCTCCTGTTGGGTTATCAGCTCATTCAGATGTTGACTGCACAAAAAAATGTCTGAAATCGTCTCAAAAATCCACTGCTTTATTAGGAAGTGGTTTATTACTTCTATTTCATTTGCTCGGGTTGAGCTGCCCTGGTTCGACCTATTTTCGAGTTTCTTAGTTCAGTTCAGTTCCCTTTTCAGTGCAGTGATGTGAGAGGCCTGGCATGCCACTCATGTTCTTACCGAGCTACAGTATCCTGCTCCATCCCTTCATTTACCGTGCCAAATCATATCACACCAGGAATCCCTGGCAGCACGCGGGCAGGTGACGGGACGAGGGGCTTTATTAAAAAGCCTTCTACGACCTTGTCTCATGCTCCACAAAGCCCCTAAACTGCTCTCCCAGAGCGACACACTTCTTCTGGATCCATGACCCACCCCGACCCTCTCCTCCTGCACGCCGTCCCAGGGAATGGACACATAGAAACAGAGAGAGAAAATGCTTTGCAGGCCAGAGTTATATCTTGTGAGGTTTAGTGGTAACTGCCTCACAGCCCTAGAGGATTTCAGCCTATTCCAGATACTTCCCTTCTGCAACCTGATGATTGACGTGATTTAAGCAGCACACGTGTTGTATATTTTCCCTGAATGTTGCTGCAGCTTATCTTGTTGAAAAATCGTTATCCTGCTTTCGCATTTTTGGTACCCACCGTTGTTTCCTTGCAGAATACGAGGAACATTATACAATAACTTTTTTAAGGAACGACTGGTACCAGATGTCAGTTAATCAATAGATCGATAGAAAATGAATTGGCAAAAACATGTCAGCTTGCACCAAGCTGATTCTGTTCTTTTACACTTTTTCTATGCTTTTATGAGCCAACTGATTACACTCGCACTGTATATAATCTATAATCAAGGCACACTTATTAAATTTTTTCCCAGACGTCAAGCATAAATGCAAGTAAAGGATGTTCTCAATAGATTCATCTGACATTCTTTTTGATCTAAAGATATAGATAGAAATAAGTTGAATCAAATCGATTTGTACCACAGTTGTCAGGGGCAATTGTACCTGGACATGTAAACTGGGGAATGAACCGTCAACCTTCTGGTTCGTCAACAATCCCCACTACCTCCTGAAACACAGGATCGCTGGTGTCTTTCTGATGTCTCATGCTCTTCTTCCCTCCAGCACGGTTAAAGTGCGGAGAGCTGGTTAGCCCACTTACACCTCTCTGCGTTTGGGAGTCGACCAACGTTGGCTGGTGTCCAGCCTGGGTGTGCAAACATGACAGATCAACCTCTAAACTCTGTGCCAACCGAACACCGACCTACTGTCTGTGTTTTCATTCAAAACATCAAGCCATTAAAAGGTTGTTTTGTAGGTAATTAATTAAATCAAGGGTTTAGATAAGTTAATAGTGTATGCGTGTGTGCGAGCTGGTGTGCATGTGTGTGTGTGGGATTCCCAGAGAGCAATGATGAAGTGCAGCCGTGTGTTTGCGTTTGACTGAAATCTGATGGGGTATTGGGAGCAATGGCGCCTCCCCCCAGGCTTGTCGCTGCCGGTGACATATTTGGGTGGTAGGTCAGAGATGTGTGCGGTCGGCGCGGCCCCAGGGTCGACCGGGTACTCTGTGTGTGGAATTTCACATGCTAGCACCATGGTTACACAAAGCAGCGCCATGGTTACACAAGCGAGCACGGGATCAAAGACTGTGGACCTTTCACAAGCACTCACCAATACTACCTCATTTTCTCCTTCCGTCCTCCTCCTCATCTTTTTATGCACTTCTCACCTGTCCTTTTTCATATTCCATTTTCAGTCCGCCTTATACCTAAGGTGTGATGCACCTCATAGAGCAGAAAAAAATAACTGTGTACTGAATATGGGGAGTCATGACATGAGCTTTCTATCCCTTTTTTTAGCTACTCTTTCATTCACCTCTCTCTCTTTCTGTCTCTCTCTGTCTCTCTCTGTCTCTCTCTCCCTCTCTCTGCTGCACCTCCATGCACTCCCTCCCTCACTCTATCCTTTGTTGTGTCCGTAGAGGGAGTCAGGAGGTGATGCTGCTGAGAGGCAGCGCTGAGTATTGTTGGTTCTGGCTGCAGCCCAGCTGTCTGTGTGCGTGTGTGTGCGCGCGTGCGTGTGTGTTTGTGTGTCTCTCCCGTACGCGTCTCTTGCCGTGTTCTATTTCCTCTCCACTGTACCAAAGGAGACTCGTGTTCTCGTGGTCAAAACAAAAGTGTGGGATCAAAAGTAAGAGCCCATTCTCTGCAGGCTTCAGGTCTGTTGGTGTGAAATACAGAATTTATTTGCTACATGTTTAAATGCTGAAGAAATAGCCAACTGGGTGGCTGTCCCAGCCATCCACTTTGATACCCCGTTCAGAGATTGTGCAGTCTATCCTCGCGTGCACGGAGCGAAAGGCAGAGAGACACCACATTTCCAGCAAAACAACACGCAAAGTCATAGGCAGCTTATACTCTAGTTTTCAATTCTCATGAGATGTATATGTGTCTTGAGACCTTGGCAGGAAACCCACATAGAGTCAGAGATCGTTCAAACATCACACAGAAAAAGCAGCAGGGCTGAGAAGGAAATTATTATCCCATAATGCATAGCCCCCTTAAAAGGACCTGGGAGACACAATTAATTTAGCTAAATACAAAATATTAGGGGACATGATGTTCGAGAAATCCATTTAACTTGTTTTTAATCTAATTTCAGGGTCACAGAGTATTACGGGCTTTACCTCATTGCATTTCTTCAGACTCACCCTAGCTTAAAATGTTATATGAATGGTTCACATGTATTTTAAGGTAGAAGCAAAGTGGTTCTGTTCGCTATGTTGGACATAAAGCCAATCCATCAGCAAAACCCACTTATCCTTTGGAGTTGCAGAGGGATATGAGTCTCATATTTAAAAATAACCTGGAACTCCATCGGGGTTGTGTCCCTCAATGCATAGCTGTCTGACCCACGATCTAATAAATCTTTGAAAAGTCCAAAATTACTGAAAGGGTCATGTGGCCATGGAGGAAGCAGTTATTACTCAGCCTCATCAATGTCACTAAGCTTGGTAGTGCGGAAACATTGGCGTCGGGGCTTTTTTTTTTTTACAGCTGTGGTCTGCTGCTCCGGAGAATGTCCCATCTGAGTAATGGAAGTAGTGTAGACCTACTAATGTACAGTGGACGTTCTACAATTATCACAGCGGTAGCATACCTGTCTCACCCAGGCGTCCCTTCCCTCCTGTCTCCTCAGGTCCTGCTGGTGTTCGCTAAGGAGGACAGCCAAAGCGATGCCTTCTGGTGGGCCTGTGACCGTGCTGGCTTCAGGTGCAACATCGCTCGCACGCCCGAGTCTGCTGTGGAGTGTTTCCTCGAAATGCACCATGAGATTATAGTCATTGATGGACGCCACTCACGCTACTTTGAGCCGGAAGCTGTCTGCCGGTGAGCTGTGATTGTGTGGCTGCTTATTTGTTTCCGTTGCCTCCCTGTTTCATTTTGAGGGACGGACATGTGGAGAATTTCTTTTTCGACAGATTTTGCTAAAAGAAACTGCGGGGCATTTTTGGATAATGCTGAAGACCAATACCATGCTCGTGATTGCACAGTAAACATAGAGTCATAGCCACAAGCCGGTCTGGAAGACTGGAAATGGGGGGTACCGACTATCTTGGCTCTGTCCAAAGGCGACACAAACCACCTTCTTCGATAATTATTAGAAGCCCTACCAAGTGTGGCACATACAAGAATGGCTGATAAGTTTATGTTGGACATGCATAGAGCATCCCATTATGTAGAGTAACAATGTTGTAATGTTGGAGTCCAAAAAAAGGGGTTTGCCTTTGTAAAACGGACTCCTTCCACTTCAGTCCATGCATTTATAATCTTAAGCCCACTGTAGAACCAAAACTTGTGATGTTTTTACACTTCAGAAAAAAAAAAAACTGATAAAACGTGCTCGTGAGCTTTAAAGGAAGCTGATCTCTGGACAGAGCTGGGCTACCTGTCCTCCCCAGAAATGTCAAACTATTCCTGTAAACGTCTTCATTCATTTTTAGAATAGAATTTAGACTAGACTCTTTCCTGGCCCTGCTTCCTGCTGGGCCTCATCAGCCAAAAGGGTCAAGGAGATCTCCACGTAGATCCTGTTCAGTTCTTTACTTAAGTCGGAACTAATCACTACCTTAAAACATCCACAATTCATATCCAAAGCAGTTTTCCAGCATACTGCACTGTGGTGTAGGACATTTTGGCTCCATCTGGTGTTCACCAAATGCACTGCGGGCATATGCAGTCAGGGGCTGTACACTACTAACATAGGATGAAAGCTGTGTCTGTCTGAAACTACACCTCTGTGTGTTTCTTTCTTCAAAAGGAGCAGCAGTGGATGATAACATTGCATGTCCCACTTAAAGGAGGTCACTGAAACAGAGGGACAATTGAGAGTGGTTGAGCCACAGATTGTGAGTTTGTTGATGTGAAAGCCATATACTGCCCCAGGGAAAGCAGGAGCACATTTTTTCCCCCCAACAAAAGCCCCTGGCCATTTTTCAAAAAAACGTATTCCCTGCCGTGGCTCTTACCAGTTGTTAGTTAGGGCCTAAGTTTTTGCCCTGCCACGTTCTGCCTTGCAGGGGCATCTCGCCATTTTTATTTCAGGAGTACCGTTCATGGCCTATGGCGAAAGCATTTCTTTTGATGTAAGATCCCCTCTTCGGGAAATTTAAAGCTGACCCGGAGTAACAAATAAAGTGAAATAATCTCTTTCTCTGACATCTGTCTAAAAGGGTATTCTAAAGGGGAAGCCTTTGTGAATACCTTCTAGGCTTTGTCGTTTAAACGCCCTCACTTTTCAGAGCCTTGCTTTTAAGCGGGTTACAATGGTCACATTTTTTGACTATTTTTTGGCCATATGGCTACCTCTGTGTTTAACTCTGTCATGATTTCTGCAGACTATTCGGCGGCAGTTATTGTTAGAGACGGCACTAACCCATCCAAAGTTTGTGGTCACACTAAAAGCCACCAGCGTTTATTTTTGTAGAGTGATTTATTGTAAGTGCTTCGTTATTTCCCCAACTAAAGGAACAGATCCGTTCATCTCTCCTGTCTCCTGATTACCACAGTTTGGCAGCTGCTCCCTGTTAGTCCGTTGCTCTATCACTCCTTTCCTTGACCCCCCCCCCCCCCCCACCACCACCACTTCCACCCCATGCTTATCCCCCCACAAGGATCCCTGCCATCATCTGCTCCTCCTTTCATCCTCCATCACTGTCCTCTTGTTCCTCCTTCACCTCCGGGGCCATTTTCCCGTGCATCCTGCCAGCAGTGTGGCTTTGTGGTTGAACCTCTGAGGCAGATGCTGAGTTCCCGCTCTAAGGCACAGAAAGGATCTGGCCATCTTCTGTGGCAATGACATCACCCTCCAAGCTACCCACATGTTTATTCTGTACCTGATTTCCAGCCACTTCTCATGTGTTCACAGTTTTGGACAGATAATTCACATCTGTTTTATCTCCAGGTTGATCCGTGCCAAAAAGCCCTCAGAAAACACAGTTATTCTAGCCGTTGTGCCACAGAGGTGAGTTTAACGTTTAAACTAAACAGTCATCGCCAGGTGTAAGACAATACCAGCATGTTTCTGATAAATGACTGTGGTTACACGTGGTAATAATACTTTTCTATCATTGAATAGACTGCCTGACCAGGATGAGCCATCGGTTCTTCCTCTCCTCTGTGCTGGATTTACCAGAGTACGTCCAATAACTTGCCTAGACTTTCGAGACAAACGTAGGCATTGGAGTGTTGTCCATGTCTCTCATGGATGCCTTTCATTGGGGCCCATAAGAGGCCTTAGGCACTAGAATAGCAGCATGTCTCCAGAATGGAAAGAGGGACTTAATTGTCGGCTGTCGCTCATGGTGTTAAACTGATCCTAAGGCTGCAAAAAAAAAAAAAGTGTGAATCCAGAGTGGACATTGAATTTGCTGTCTCTGTCCCTCTCCTCCAAATGTCAAATAACCTGGTTCGGCCTCCAGAGGTTTGTGGAGAACAACAGCGCCTCGGCCTGCTACAATGAGCTCATACAGATGGAGCATGGAGAGGTGCGCTGCCAGTTCAAACTCAGGTACGTCAGAGGAACACACACGTATCACACTGATATATGCACAAATGTCTGTATACATGGTCGTGTTTGTACAAAAGGGTCCCCACGAAAAGAGTGCCCTCACGGTACGATTCCTCCGCAGGGCTTGTAACTCTGTCTTCACTGCCTTGGAGCATTGTCAAGAAGCTGTGGAGATCACCAGCGAGGACCACATAATACAGGTATGGATAGCACACACACACACACATACATATAGTCAGCAAACATTTACTTTAATGCAAAAGGCTGGTGATATGAGCTGCTCAGTCTCTCAGTACTGTTCCAATTTCCCTGGACTCGGGCCCGTCTGTTTATGTGAAAGGGGAATCATTCATTTCCTACAGAAGGTGGTACTGTAGTTATCATTAAACCTAATTCAAAGTGGAGTGAATATTGTTTTTGTATGATACTGTAGTTAGTATTAATAACATGAGGATGGGCCCATGAGATCTAAACAAAGACACAATTCAGCCGGAGAACACTTGTAAAATATGAACGATTTACCCCGTCGTTCCAGTATGTGAACCCGGCGTTTGAGCGGATGATGGGCTACCAGAAGGGGGAGCTGATTGGGAAAGAGCTGACAGAACTCCCCAAAAGCGACAAGAACAGAGCCGACCTGCTGGACACCATCAACACCTGCATCAAAAGAGGAAAGGTCAGTTGTCCATCCCTCCCCGCAACCGCCCACCCACCCATCGCAGCTCTCTGACGGTTTCTGTTGTCTCTGAAGGAATGGCAGGGCATTTACTATGCCAGGAAGAAATCAGGCGACAGTGTACAACAGCATGTGAAGATAACGCCAGTCGTTGGCCAAGGAGGGTAAAATAACAATAAATAAACCCTCATTCTGTGCATTGGTTAAGATGTAAGACGTCACTAACATATCTCATATCTCCCTTCCTCCAGGAAAATTCGACATTTCGTGGCCATCAAGAGACCTCACATTGACAACAACAATCAGGTGAGTCAAACGATGAACCGGAAACGTTTCCTTTCAGTCGTTGTCTTTTAGCTTTTATTGCTGGTCATTAAAAACGCTGTGCTTCATGATCAGTTCAGTCAGCGCTCGTTGTTTAGCTACGCTTGAATAATTAGTGGGGAGATACTGTGATCAAAGGGCGCACTTAAAAGAAGTCATCCAAGTGCAGTGAAAGAAAGCGTACAAAATTCGTCGGTCACACATGAACATATTCAAGTACCTGGGGCAAAAAATCAAAAGCTCAGGCCCCCCTTTTTTTGCCTGCCGTGTGCCAGCCCAAACCTGGTCCAAAATGCAAAGATTTGCCTTTTCATATATAAATCCGTAGTTTACAGGACTACTAGTAGCTGTTTGGGGAAGGAAAATTGAAGTTTCAATTCAAAATTGAGGTTCATTTTGGTTTTGTTGTCTAGCAGCACAAGTAAATGTCAGTCCATCATCAGTCCTAATTCTGCAGTACAGCTTGGCCCAATCAAGCCTGGTAGATGAAATGAGTCCAAACTGGACTCAGGCATTGATTGAAAACTCCTCTGCCAGCGAGTTTTACATAAACACTTAAAATGAACTGCAGGCCGAAAGTTTCTGATTGAAATCCTCCAGCAGGGGCACGTCTCCTCGAGCTGGGCTGCCAGCTCTGTCGAGGAGTGTGCCCGGTTACTCCGGAGCAGGTGTGCCGCTGCTCTCAGCTGGATTCTGGGCCAATAACGTCATACTGTGCTTAGCTAAGGCTAAGCAGCGGGATCCCCAGCTAAGGCCCGGGAGGGCCAGCAGCCAGGTGCCAGGGCTATTTATACCTCATGATAAATCTGCACCGGGGCGAGTTTTTAGCCCATTGCTCTCTTTCATCATGTGCACATAAGGTGAGCCCCTGGTGTTCCGCCTGCCAAAGCCAAACGGCATTCATTCCAGCTTGTTGGGATTGAGGATCCTTAGACATGGCAGCGACTGATCCCATTCTCGGAAAATCGCCGAGGTCGCCCGCCGCCATCCGGATTGTGCGCCCGTCAAACCGAAAGGCGTTAACAAGGCGTCATTTGATTTCCTGACAACTCGCCATTGAGGGGGGGCGATGCATTGTTGGAACAGAAGTTTAGTATTGAGTTGTAAACTGAAACACGCCGTGAGGCCGCAGGTGTCCTTTGAGGTTACTGCTGATCTGATGCCGTTTCTGTTCTTTGGGACATTTTCCTCCGTACACTTAACAACCCCGCATCATTCCTCATCTTTTCCCACCCAGACGTTTGGCTGTAGTCCATGGTGTCCATTTCCTTGTGTTGTTTAGTTTGCAGTATTTGTCGAAGCACTGCAGACTTCCAGCAGCTCTAGACTCAACTTTGACCATCATTACTACTATTTATCAACTATTTCCCAGATTTCGTGAAGTCAATTCAAATGATGTTTTTATTTTTAAGATGTCTGTTTGTGCATTGCAGCCCAAGAAGCCCATTTAGAGGCAGCCAGCTAAACCTGGCAACCTTGTGTGTCATTAGAAGTGTTTACACTGTCCTAATCCTATTTACTCAGTATGGGACGCACTGGAGACCTGAGAGCAAGCAACTTTTGATATTTAGAAAAGAGGTCTATAAAAAGAGAAAAAAATAGGCAATTCTGTGTGTCACATGGGTCCTGAAAATTATATTTAGTAGACATATCAGGATCACCTTTTTGAAACATTAAAATGAAAATGTATAATTAATTGTAAATGATATGGTTCATCTTTATTTAAGCATTGATTATCTCTGAACAGATTAGAGACTCCATTCATGAGTGTGAATAACAGGATGTAATGCAAAACCCGATTGCTTACATCTTACTACATTTTTGCGACTTTTAAGAAACTAACTAATAAGGTGAACTGTTTTCATATTAAATTAGATCACAATAGCACGATATGACACAAAAACGATAATTACCTACAACTTGATGTTGGCCACGCTTCTCTTTGCTAAGCCCTGCACACATAGCTATCACTGATGACCAAACAGATTGTTTAGTAATTTTTTTCTTTATCTTCAGATGTGGAGAGTAGTAAGTACAGAATATGATGATGATGATGATGATGATGATTATTATTATAGGAAGCCTAGGTTTATCTGTTTTTTTTTGTTCCACTTGCAACATGTATTGAAATCAGTATAAAGAAATAAAATGAATTTAATTAATGTTTAAGATTTCAAGGCAACCTAAAGCTGTATAAATATAGCTTCAGTGAAATCTAGCCTGTGGCAGTGTGTAAGCTACTGTGGCTTGGCCTGGTATATAATTATGGACATTTTGCATGCTGTTTGTACAGACTTTATGCATTTAATGCCATAATCAATTTTCTACACAAAGGCAGACAATCTGATTCTGGTCCTCAATCAATTTAGGCTTTGAAGGGGAGTGCTGTCTTTACTATAGCATGTACTGTATATATCAAGTTTAAGAGAAGGCAAAGACAGTATTCATTTTATTAAAATATATGTAGGCCTACCATTTTCAAATGAAATGCATACTAATCCAACACATTGATAGACTGAGCTGTGTTTGTAAAATGATGTTGTTGAATGTATCTTATAAAGTATATCAAGTACATAAAGTCGCTGACTCACAATGGGTCCTTGGGCAGAGTGTTTAATAATGCCCACGCTTTGCTTCCAGGGATCAGAGTGACTCTTGGTCGCAGACCAGGATTTGACTGTAATCTGCTCTGTGTCCGCCAGGTCCACAAGTTCAACAAGGAAGAGAGATGCAGCGGGGAACATTCTCAGACAGGTAACATACCACATCACATGTTTGTTTCATGTTTCCAGGGTCTCTTTCATTGTTTTTTTTCCAGATATTTATCACTGACTTGATGATTATTGTTTCATTTATTTTATATAAGTATACATCACAGTGGCCTTTTGCCACAGACGGGACATTTCTCTTTAGTCAGTTTGTGCCACGTGAACCAAAGCCAAAAACAACATCAGCTCTATTGCTCTATTTCAAAATTAGCTAAATTAACTGTTTATTCAGTAATAGTTTTATATTTTTAATGTCATACAAAATAAACCAGCACATACTGTTTCATTTCCAGTTACAACAAAACCGAAAGTGTGGCTGCATTGGATCTGGTTAAAAATCCTTTCAACAAGCAGCAGAAATGTTTCTGTTAGTTTGAGGAAATACCTTTAGAACAGTCAGACGTTTAAGTTGTACAAACCGTGGTTTAAAATGAGTGCTAAAATAAATTGCCATTCAGAAAACTGCCTGGTATGTATTCTTCAGAATAAAGCACCTAATGATAAAGCAAAAGAGGCACAAACTGGGCCAGGATTGAGAAGTGCCATACGATCTGCGGGTCCATTGTTCTGAACGTGCACTGTGCGCGTATTATTCATCACTTCCCTCTGCCTCTCCACAGAATGCCATTCTCTACGTCACCGGGACCGCAGGAAAGATTCAATGGACGCCAGGTCGCTCAGTTCCCGCGGAAGTGACGGTGAGGTCATTCAAAACGCATCATCCATATGAACGAATGGAGCTCCACTTTGAGCCAGATGAGGACGGATGAGCAGGGGGGGGCAGGGGAAGCAAAGTGGCGGGTGGAGGGGGTGGGGGGGGTCAGGATGTGGAGTGAAATAACTGGGAATAAAGTTATACAACAAAGGCAGTAACAACAAAAGAATGTGAAAGGAAAGAGGGGGGGGGGGGGGGGGGGGGGGGGGGGGGGGGGGGGGGGTCAGGATGTGGAGTGAAATAACTGGGAATAAAGTTATACAACAAAGGCAGTAACAACAAAAGAATGTGAAAGGAAAGAGATGAAGCATAGAACTGGAGATGGCAAATCCGCGAATGAGTCACACTGATTTATGGAAGGTACTAAAGCTAAAGAGATCCTTAAAAAGAGACGTTGTGGGCTGATGACATTATTACGTACCTCCCTCTTCAACTCACTTTGCGCTTCAGCTGCTCCTATTTTCTGCTGCTTTCTACTCACCTAATTAACTTGCCTCTTTCTTCTTCTCATCAAAAAAACCCCTGGAATACTTTAGTTTTTTTCACTTTTTCTCTATGTTTTCCACACAGTCTTTTTTCTTTTTTTGTCCTTTGTTCAGAAGCTTTCTGACTACGACAACCACTGGCTGTGCGATCTTATGTTTTTCAGTTCAACATAATAAGTAATATGGCCTGACAATGAATGACATATATTATGGCTGCCACAATACATTAAATAATGTTCTGAATTACAGCTCCCAGTTTACAGAATAGAAGATATTCCTCTGTTGCCAGGATTCACTCTATGACCATTGAGGCCCCCATCACCAAGGTATGCTTCGCTCCGCATTCAGTCAATTTGCATGCAGAAAATCAATGAAAACATTGTTTTTGACCGTTATTTTTTTTTTTCCCAATGATGACTTTGTTTTGGTTTGTTTTTTGCCCCGAGCATAGCATTTCTAAAATGTGGTTCGCATGAGAAATGTGCTAACTTTTTTTTATTATCTTTGTAAAACTAAATCCCACTTGCTTATCTTTTGATGGAACCTTAATTCTAGTCGGGTTTAGTTTGGTAAAATTCCTACATTTGTGCTAGACAATGTTGCAAAATTGGTCTTTCCTTAGATGTGTGTTTGTTTATTAGCTCTATCAACCTGGATTTACATGGGTTGTTCATTTATAATGTCCACCACTCAAAAAATTCACTACAAAGTAAAGCTATCTGATGGGGCCCCTTTTCCATTGGACATTGTCATATGGGATCTCTTCTGCAAGTTAACGCCATTAACATTTTAAAACGCAAAAGTCACTCAGAACTCCTTCCTCCACCCGTGGATATCAAGTTTCACATGTTGGAATTTTAGCACTAATGAAGTCCTTTAGTGGACCATTACCATTTTTTTTTAAATCAGGAAATGCACGGCAGCTTTTTTTGAACATGAGATCTGTTTGCTCATATCCTAGCCACTTTTAAACATTTTAGTGTATTATGCCAACACCACAAAGGCTTTCAGTATCCATTAGAACTGTCTTTACTGCCTTAATGTTATTTCAATGCAAATAATGGAGGATTTTCCTAATCTTGCAATTGCTAATAGGACGTTAACATCTAGATTCTTTGATTTAGAAGAAAACAATATAATGCTTTTAACAGATACTGTACTCTATATATATACACACAAAGAGCAGTGAACGAAACAACGTTTCTATTTATCCTTGGAAGTGACATAAAACAAATGCTGTTAGCCACACCAGCCTTCACAGTTGATGTTGTCAAAATCAACATGCAGTGGTGAGCATCACATTGAAATGGAAGTGCGCGGATGTGTTTTTATGATTTCCTAACGTTCAATGACCCCACTGTCATGATATGAGGAGCAGAGGCTGAGAGCTACAATCGATCCAAGTCAAGCCGTAGGCTGCATCATAGCCGTAATATATATAGATATATATATTTATATATAGATATATATATATATCAGTATGTCACATTGTCTCCCTCTGCCTCCAACTGCAGGTCCTATGATGTTCTTCAGCCTAATTTAGCTGTTCTGCCCCAGTCCAGATTTCTCCAGCATCACATGCACATGTCCATGAAAGAAAGGAGCACTTTGTTGCAACATGTCTTGCAGAGATTTTGTGTGTGTTCGTATGTCGCGTCTGTTTTCCAACCATACTGCAACGTTCATGTTTCCCTTTTCCCCAGGTAATAAACATCATTAATGCAGCCCAGGAGAGCAGTCCAGTAACAGTAGCCGAGGCTCTAGACCGTGTGTTGGAGATCCTGAGGACCACCGAGCTCTACTCCCCTCAGCTCGCCTCGAAAGAAGATGACCCCCACACTAATGACCTGGTTGGGGGGCTCATGAACGTAAGAGTCCATGCAAACACTTCTCAACTGTGTGCTCTCTAAGTTCATTCATAGGAATATTTATGTTCAAAACTTTGTAAGGAAAGGTTAGAAACAATCTGTTTAAATCACGTTGTAAAAGTGTTTCTATTCCCTGCATGTGAAATGATTTCTTTATATATTTATGCATATATATACTATCTGTTCATCCAAGCCATATGTGATTTGTTGACTAATCATATTGCTTCAGATATGTTGACTTATTCCCTCAATTACCAACAACATATACTGTATGCTGCAGTTTACAGCAGTCCTGCTGCTTTAGATAACTCCCTTGACCACCACTTGCGTGGTGATTAGTATAAGTGATAGAATAAGGAAAGTTTATCTGCTTTATTCCAATTCCAATTACAATACATTTTTGGCCCTGCAGGATGGACTCCGACGACTTTCGGGAAATGAATACGTTTTCTGCAAAAGTAGGTTGAAAAGAACCAGTGAATTATCACATCATGCCATTGTCCATGTATCATTTTAAAAAACAAATAATACAATACAATATTATTACATCTTAGCCTTGCACTGTTGCAATGTATACAGTATGTGATCCCCTTTTGACATGCTGGATACATTGGCAGCGCTCTGACAAGCACTCACCTTTCTGCAAAAGATGACTAGCCAAACTGTGTTCAATGTTAGAGTTCAGAACAGGTAGGAGGATGTTTTAGCCCGAGAAATGATTGAACATGAGGTCTCAAGTGAATCTCATGAATAGATATTACGGCTAAGGTGCTTATTGTCATGCTGAAAGCTTAACATGGTTGTTCCCTGCTTTCTAGGGTGTGAATTATTCCATCTAAGTACATTATGTAACGTTATTATGAGGATTTGAGTCACAAGAGCACTTAACTGAGGGAAGATCTGAATTAAGAACCTAGTTTCTGAGAAACTGTCTTCTTTTTAATCAAGTTGAAAGCAGTGTCTTCTCCTCCATCAGCTCTCATGGCCTCATTGGCTTTTTTTTTACAATCTTATCACACACCATCTTTTGGCATTACGTTTGCACATGTATTAAGATATTTCAGATCGTAGATGGTTATAGTCATTTATTATTTATCCATCAGAATCGTTGTGTCTCTGTGTGTCCATCTGATAGACATGAGCCAGAGTCAGCTGGCCATACCGGTCACTCTGAATGACGTGCCTCCGTCCATCAACGAGATGCTGAATGACGAAGAGTGCTGGGAGTTCAACATCCTGGAGCTGGAGGCAGCGACGCACAAGAGGTACAAAAGAGAAAGAAACTGAACAAAGTAGGTGGAAATGAGCGGGCACACTGCTGATGTCTTAGGTTCAGAAAAGGCAATATATGCGCCGCATCCTCGGAATTGGATGTTTTTGTCTTTCCACCTTCCAATATGAGGGGAAGAAAAGTCAGATGTGCTAAAGTTTTTGTAATTTCCGCTTTGAACGCAATTGATTTTATCATGAATTTAACTGAATGCACACAGAGTGCGCTCTGCTTCAGAAACTCAGTGATTTGGGCTGGCAGCGGTCCACTCACACAGTCCGTTGTGTGACCCATGCAGACCGCTGACCTACCTCGGGCTGAAGATCTTCACGAGCTTCGGAGTGTGCGAGTTCCTGAACTGCTCCGAGTCCACGCTGCGCTCCTGGCTGCAGATCATCGAGGCCAGCTACCACTCCTCCAACTCGTACCACAACTCCACGCACGCCGCAGACGTGCTGCATGCCACTGCCTATTTCCTACGCAAAGAGAGAGTCAAGGTTAGGAGGGAAACACGCACCCTCTAAATGGAAGGACTCGTGCACCCCCGCACACATTTTGCTGCCTCAACTGGGTTTAGCAGAATAATAATAGTTAGACGTGTCAGTTTACTGTATATACACTATGAATCTATCATCATTGTCATTAAGTAACTTTGGCTATTGCATAATCCATTTTGGGTTTCTGTAAATGGGCTTATTTGGAAAACGGTAACATTTATCTGCAAGAGATGCAGAATGCACATTCAAATGCTACTGCATCTGATCAAAGTATCATACAATGGTTTGGTCTTTATGACAAGATGGCCGAGACACAAAAACTAGTCTCCATCATATGGCTTGAAGTAATATCTTCCAGCTAAAAACTAAACAAATGAATGCTACAGTTTTCTTAATTAGCGGTATCCAAAGGTCAACGTTCTAAGAGCCAAGACACAGATTTGGCGCCAACAGAGCAATTTAATCAATCAACAGTATGCGTTTATGACACTCCCCTATTACAATTATTAACAACACTGTATATCCACAAAACCAACAAGCTGACGTCAACATCTGTCCCCGCTGTCTCATTCAGAGCAGTCTGGACCAGCTGGACGAGGTGGCGGCGTTGATAGCGGCCACCGTGCACGATGTGGACCACCCGGGTCGGACCAACTCCTTCCTGTGTAACGCTGGTAGTGAACTGGCTATCCTCTACAACGACACGGCCGTGCTCGAGAGCCACCACGCGGCTCTCGCCTTTCAGCTCACCGTCCGGGACAGCAAGTGCAACGTCTTCAAGAACATCGACAGGTCTGTAGCAGCAGTGAGCAAGAGAGTTGTAGTAGCTGTTTTTTTTTTTTTACATTTTATTTCTACTTACCAATCTATGTATTACTTTTACGCTGATCAAAATTCCTAATCCGCTTCATCCACTTCATTGGTGGCAGGAATCAGTTCCGAACACTGCGGCAGGCCATCATTGACATGGTGCTGGCCACAGAGATGACGAGGCACTTTGAGCACGTCAACAAGTTTGTCAACAGCATCAACAAGCCAATGGCTGCCATAGAAGAGACCAGCACAAGTGTGAGTGTCAGTAGTTGGCCACGATTCAATATTTCCCGGCAGGAGCAGAAAACATCAACAGACATCACACTCGCTAAATGTCTTGATATCTTCCTGTAAAGAAGTTTGGTAGCAGATATAGAACATATCATATACATGCACATCATCAGTATCGTAGATTATGTTTATTTCAGGAGTCGTTTCCTTGAGGTAATTGCTCAATTGTAACCCAAGTAGATATTCTGTCAATTTCTGCACTCTGCACTAAAAGTGGTACACACAGCTTAACAATAAACAAACCCAAAAAGGACTGCGTGTCTCAGCAAATGTTATGTGCTCCTGTGCCGACGGCACGTCCCGAATACGGTGCATCATTGAATTCTTTTTCCGTGAGCGGCTGCTCATGTCTCTCGTATCTTTCTAACAGAGCATAAACAGTGACTGTGAGGGTCAGGCAAACATTAGGAACTCTCCAGAGAACCGTCTGCTGATAAAGAGGATGTTGATCAAATGCGCAGATGTGGCCAACCCCTGCCGACCGCTCCAGCTCTGCATCGAATGGGCCGGACGCATCTCGGAGGAGTACTTTGCACAGGTGTGTGGACGGCGCTTATACCAATGGGTTTCATAGAACAATGCAGTTATCCAAAGTGGATCCATGTCCAACACTCTCGTCCTTAAGCAAAGGCTTGGCAGCGTTGCCTAATTTATCTTATTTAAGGCTTCTGCCTCTTCCAACTTGCAAATGCTGCCCCCCTTGTGTCCCTGTCTTGTGATCGCTCTGTGTTTGCCCTGCAGACAGATGAGGAGAAGAGGCAGGGGCTGCCGGTGGTGATGCCAGTGTTTGACAGGAACACGTGCAGTGTGCCCAAATCTCAGATCTCCTTTATGGATTACTTCATCACTGATATGTTTGATGCCTGGGATGGTAAGAGCATTTTCTGCCGTGTACTCTGCAGTGTGTTTGCTTTGAATGTGGTTTGTCAAGTCATTTCCTTTTTCCACTTCGATTTCAAGGAAGGCTACGGTGCTCCAAAAATATATATATATTCGGTGTATATATATATATATATACTGTATATATATATATGAGTCAGACAGGTGCGGCAATCTCGGCCAGGGGACTTTGCTCCGATTGAGAAGAAAACAAAATGGCACTTCAGCCGAGATGACACAGAACCTGTTGACATTTAGACATCAGCATTGGTCCTCCATTCCTGATGGATATTTTTTTTTCTACGTTTTTGACATGGTGCTTGTAGTTTCACATTCCCACTGAATTTCCCTTTTATTTTAGTTTTCCCACGAGGGAAGTTGTTTACCGTCAACACTGCTCTGATGTCACGGAAAGATTCCAAATGCCAGTGGGACGGACAGAAACTGCGAGGGCGTCAGGGGACTGGGAGTTGGGGGAAAAAGTAGAGGGGATGGAGGGTTTATGATCGCTGGGTTTTGGGAGGGACGCGCAGTCGAGCGGAACTTCACTCACACGTAAACACAGAAACCCTACATGCAGCTGATTTCAATTCACCGAGGTCACTGTCAGGCCACAGCGGAGTCACTGTTAGCAGGTCATGAGCAGGCAAACGATGGTGTAAATAACTCAAATGGGCTTGAGTGGGCCATGCACACACTCTCGAGAACATGCTGACAAAAAGATGTTTGTGTGAGTGTTTATGTGAAAGAGAGGCAGAGAGCCCTTTTAGGTGGGAGCCACTGTACATTACATTATCCAGTGGACATCGACTGACCACACACCCTCACTCCATCACACATCTTCATGCCTAATAGTTTGCGTGGAATAATAACAGGAAGAGGCTGGTTCCCTCCTCTTCATGTAGGCTCTGGGGTCATGCCATTGTGTTATGTAAGAGATGACCTACAGTCCATTGCACACAGGTTTGTTGAGTTCAGTTTAAGTTGGGAGCCCTCAGAAGACTGCGTAGGTCAAATCATATAATATTTAATTCAGAAATGGTAACGAGAGCTCTAAAATATGTCCCTTATACTTCAGACCAACCGACGCACGATTATTTGACCCTGTGTCTCTTTTCTTCAACTCCTCTCATCTTCTCTGTGCATCTCCTCACAGCCTTCGCCAGCCTGCCTGGTCTCATGGAGCACCTGTCAGAAAACTACAAATACTGGAAGAGCTTGGACGAGATGAATTGTAAGAGCCTGCGCCCTCCCCCGCCTTCTTGACCAATTCCTCGTCACCCCCTGTCGTCCATCACTCGTTGTTGCAGGTAGGGAGAGTGAACCCAGCCCTGGGGTGGAACAGCTTGTCTCAACAGAACCTTGAAGAACACCGGGACGTTGTTTCCACCTCAAATCACAGCCTCTTTTCTTCTTTGGTCTAAGGTTGTCATTTGAGGCCTCCCGGCAATGCTCTGTTGCCCCATTTTTGGCCCGGTTAAGTATTCCTACTAGACCTTCACGAGACTGCGTGGACCTCAGGGCTCACGTGATAATCTGTAACATACAGTGTAACATACCAGAAACCTGCACTTTAGCTCATCAGGAAAATTTTATTTCGAGATCCTTCTTGCTTCATTTGCTTTTTACAATTTTTTTCACTTTTTTTTTTTTTTACGAGATCTTTTCAACGTCAATCCTATTCTATTGCTATATAAGAAACACAGTGAATTGGATGGTGACCAAAGCTTGAGGTACGGACTGCAAATAAGGACCTAAAGAGATCTGTCGACACCTGCTGGGGAATGTGTGTTGGCTCAAGAGGTCATTTTTCAAATTGCCAACCTGTGAAGGTGCTTGGGATGATTCACTCTCATGAGCTGAGGCACAGCCAGAAGTATGAGATGCGCTTTGAGTGTCTGGGACCAACTTCTTACCAATTAGGGGTCTCCAGTTGAACCCTGTTTCTTGCTGGAAATGAATAAGAAATGGAACATCCAGGGACAGTTAGCCAGAGTACCTGGTTTCAGTCAGAAGGAGCAAACCATCCAGCACACAGGATTACTAAATGTCAGACTGACTATTTCTGTGACCACGTTTGGATTTAATGATCATGTTGCTTTGAAACAGGAGGTAAATGATCTCCCCCAACAATTTACTCTCTTTTTTGTGCACTGTGAGAGCAGCCAGAGGAGAGCTTTGTCACAGCCCCTATTTTAAAAAACAAATGGAGGATGGGAATCACACTGTAGCAAAGCTGTTTGAGCTAAGGGTATCAGATGTTAAATTTTGCATAGGCTCACATGCTCTGTGGCACTAACTGTAGACACTTGCACCTGAAAGAGCTGGAACAAATCTCTCATGTGTGTATATGAACAATCCAGATATAAACCCTCTATGTGACACTGCACTGACTGTTGCACGCTGCATACATGTGTAGTCTTTCTACATACTTGTATGTCTAAGACAGAAATGACTCTTGCAGCAGATGATTGAAGTAGCAGTAGATCCAAGTTTGGGCCTGCAGATCCAAACAACAATCTGTCTCTCACATGGTCTCTGTGATTTTTTTCTGTATTTCCAATATCCTCAACTGGCAGCCATTGCATTTTTTTATTTCCGAGGAAAAACTGTTGTTGCATTTAACTCTCAAATCATCTGGATTTCAAAAGTCATCCGCTCATTAGATTTCTGTTATGTGGCTGCCCTCTGGTGGCAAAATAGGGCGTTGCATGCTTTCAACAAATCAACAAAATATATGCATCTGTGAATCATTTGAGGGGTTTTATGTTGAATCATATCCACAAGAAATAAGTGGTTCGCCCAACAGAGAATGCTTATAGAAGAGACAATGATTTATTGACGGTCAGCATTTATACACAAACTATCAACTTTAGTATTTTGGAGCAGAAAGGAACCAGTATTATAATACTAAATGTATTTAAGTCATTTCTGTATGTTTCAGAGCGCTCTTGTTTTAAATGTTGATTGCATCCAGGTGTAATAATTTCGGTCCGTTAGCAGTTGCTGTCCACAAGGCTGCATTAGAATGATGTTTATGAGTGAAGTAGGACTTGCTGTTGTGTGTGTACAATAATTGCGTGTTAATCCAGGCAACGCACACTACAATATCAACCAAAGGCACAAAAGCTCTTTACAGGTGCCTTATTCTTTGGTCATATTTCCAGAATCCTGACAGTAATTTACTTTAAATAGTTCCTCATCTGAACAAAATTAACATCACAAGACAAAGCCATACATTTTCAGTTTCAGATACTTAAAAATTAACCATGGGTATGTTGTTTTATTGACTGTGCTACAGCTTTGAGTTAATTGGTCGAGTAAGTGTTAATAGTTCTCACACTTGTCCTCATGTTCTTTTATTTCCTTTGTACAACTGGGGTTTAACCAGAAAACACAAACTGAATCAGGTGCAGTTGGCTCAATTTTAATCTCATAGCTATTTTTCCTGTTAATATGAGCAAAGAGGGTCACGTCCAGGTTCAATGTTTCCACATTGATGTTGTATTTTTTTGACGATCAAGGTCTTAATCAATGCCTTAATCTTATCTCAGTGTTTAGTTCTGCTCATGTTGCAACACACTGTAAACCATCTAATGTAACTGTTGATCTTGTAAATACGCAGCCAATATATAATTTTTGCTTTGCATTCTACAAAATTTGCATAGGTGACTTTTGCTCTGGCTGCAGGGGGAATGTCATTTTGTTTAACAGTGACTTGAAATGTGGCTCAACCTCTGAATGTTTCATGATTGCTATCACTGATCATGAGATGATATTTTTGCTCGATTTCTATTCACAAAGACAATTTAAAAAATACAGACTCTCTTGTCCGACATATTGCCTTTTCTTTGTAGAGCAGTGACTAGAATGTAATAATATGAATTAGACCAGATTACAGCCAGTGGCCTAATCCCCACTTGGGGAGTCCTAAGGCAGAGCCAGATTATATAACTGCTTGTTATGTCATGTCATAAGCCTTAATCACTTCATCAGTGATTCTATATACTCTCATCTTTGACACCGATGGCCGTGGCTGCAACAATGTGCCAATTCTGTGTTTTCTATGACTCATAAACAGAACAACAATTAGAAAGTGATGTTATATACAAATTATTTTTCAAAGGCAACAAATCATCATTGGCCATCACAACTGACTTTTTAAAGATTTTACTGCCTCATGCATAGCATGAAAAAAAGCTTTCTGTTAGTCACTTTAAAACCTACTATGTCTGTTTGAAAGATTTAATGTATTTTTCTCTCTCGGGTTTATGATGTCTTATTTGATGTTCCCTGTCAGACGCAAATGTATTATGAGAAAAGATTAAAGCATTCTTTAAATATGAACCTGTTGCATCAATGGCAGCCGCCAGAAAAATATGCTTATGTGACAGGACCAGGGTTGGGAGAGTTACTTTAAAAAAAGTAATCCAGTTCCTAGTTACCTGTTAAAATGTAATAAGTGATGTAATCCAAGTATCACAATATTAAAGTTATCTCACCTGATTACTTTTAGAGTACCTCAATACCAAATATGCATATTAATATACATGCAGCCTCCTTCCTTACCATAAAACAGTGACTTTAAATCGTAGGTTTTCTTCAGCTTTACATATCCCTAAAGCATTAGTCCACTACCTTTTTGGTGCCACAGATCGGTTTAATATAAACAATATTCACGGTTCACGAACCGGCCTTCAAGGTGTGTCGGATAAATACAAAGAAATAAAATAATACAACCAGCAAGAAAACAAATGTACGTCATGGATTGATGTTTCAAGAGGCACAAACATATTTAATTGGCAGAGAATACGGTCATTTATCGAAATGAAGCATCTTTCATACCCAAAATCAATTGCAAAAAACTAAATAATCCTTATGTACGGCCAGGTACCAAATGACTCACAGACAAGTACCAGTACAGCTTCCCTAGAAACATGTGTTGGAAACTTAATGATCAGATCTCAAAAGTTATACATTTTATTACATATTTAATAAAGACCAATTTGTAAAAAGCTGTTATCTGAAATTACACCTTTCTCTAACAAGTCTGACAGGAGTATCTCTGAGGACAAGTTGCCAGAATAAATTAGATATCTATTTTTTTTTAAAGGCCAAGGGGTGTTTGTGAGGTCCAGGATGAGGTGAATGGAGGAAGGTGAGCGAAACACTTCATATTTATTTGAATTTGTCGTTTAGTTTATTTTGTGGTATTCCCACATCTTTGTAAAAGTAGTATTAACTTAACACATTTCATTATGATCAGATATTTGAATTTTTAAACACAACACATCATAGGTTTGTTTTATTCATATTTAGCCCTTTTCAGATTGTTAATGCTCTTGTGCAGAGGCAATTCTAAATTTGTCTTGTTAATCCTGACTTCCTAATAAAAAAAAACTATTCTGAACTGAATGTACTTAAATTATTTGACCCCCCCCCCCCGCAAAAAAAACAGCCCACCATGGTTTGTCTAATCGAACGCACGCTATTGCTGCGTGCCAACACATGTCATTTTGCAACTTTTAGCAACAAATAGACCTGCCTGTAGCAACTTCCCTTGAAAATTAGTCGTCGACACTGCTCCGCACTCACACACAATCAGTCGTTGGGAGCACGTCGCTCCGGCAGGTGTGGAAGAACCTTGTTAGGCCCAGAAAGAGTCGCAGACAGTGGGGACCATAGAGAAATGAGATGCTCGCACATTAATAATAAAGACAGAGGTTTATGTCACTTTTCCAGTAATAGTTGATATATGACGTTTGTGTTTTGATTATATCATCACGGGGAATCTCACTCTTTTTTAGCTCAACAGGAGTCGAGGGCTGAACCAGCACAGGACGCCAGTGTGGAACCATGCAGTCATCGGGAGGAACAAGAAGAACAACTATAGAGCAAGAGGAAACGACTGAGAAGTGGCATCATCTCACAAACACACAGGGTGAAGTGTTACAAATACATATTATGTATCATATTTTTTATATAATGTGTGCGTTTGTGTCCATATTTAACATGAGCTGCTTGTACTCTGAACTGAATGTGTTTAGATTATTTGACAAAAAAAAAACCCCATCCATCTTGTCTCATCGAACGCATGCTACTGCTGCGTGACAACGCAACGTCATTTGGCAAATTTTAGCAACAATTGAACCTGCCTGCCCCATGAACATTTGTTGGCAACAAGGCTCCGTCAGCACGTTGACCGCCACTCAGTCTCCGGGAGCACGTCGCTCTGGCAGGTGTGTAAGAGCTTTGCTAGGTCCAGAAAGAGTCGCAGACCGAAGGGAAAAATTGAGAAATAAGATGTTCTGTGTGGAACTGTACGGGGGAAGCTGGCACTGTTATCAGGAGAAACTTATTGTGCAAGAAAACCTCGCCTTACTCATTAATCTGTCTTTTTTTTTTTTTTTTTTTTTTTGAGGGACCGAATTTCCTGCTGACCCCTGAAGCTGTATGACGCTGAATAACCGAAGTAGAACTGTGATTCCTAATTTAAGGTGCTGATGTTTTGATAGACATCAGATAGTGTGTCTCAGATTAGCATATAGAGTTCCTCACTCATAAGAAGGTTGTCAGTGGATGGACACTTACGTGAACAAGAAAGACATTGGTGTAATTAACTTTGATTGCCTTTTATATATCTAGTTGTTTTAATTAAATCAGTTGCTATAGTTGGTAAAATACAACCGAATTTCCTGCTGACCCCTGGAGCTGTATGACGCTGAATAACCGAAGTAGAACTGTGATTCCTAATTTAAGGTGCTGATGTTTTGATAGACATCAGATAGTGTGGCTCAGATTAGCATATAGAGTTCCTCACTCATAAGAAGGTTGTCAGTGGATGGACACTTACGTGAACAAGAAAGACATTGGTGTAATTAACTTTGATTGCCTTTTATATATCTAGTTGTTTTAATTAAATCAGTTGCTATAGTTGGTAAAATACATGACAGGGTTCTAATATTGTACTTGTGGAGGTGCATTGTCACAATGACTTTTTAGCTCAAAATGAGTCCAGGCCTGAACCAGCACAGGTAGCCATTGTGGCTGGTAGCCAATCACGCAGTCATCATGATGAACAGCTATTGATCAAGAGGAGACAAATGAGCGGTGATGGCACACAAACACACAGGGTGAAGTGTAACAAATAAATTGTATACATCATATTTAATGTGTCTAACAAGCATCTGATAAGTTTTGATTAGTCAACTACTTGTCGATTCTCTCTTTGTCTTTCAACTCCAGGCAGGTTTGTCAGCTGATATGGTCCCCAATGAGGGGAACCACGCCCACGGAGGGGGAAGCCTTTGGTCATAGCTGATATAGACAGGCAGTCACTCCAAAGGAAAGGAGACAATTTGGCCTCAGGGGTGAGTCGTGCTCAAGGTAAGATACAACTCGTGTTTTGTAAACCTAATGTCATCACATAGTTGCTCTCTTCCTCACAGAACTGAGAAAAATCAGACTGACAAACTGCTGAAGGAGGATGCACTTGAGGTAAATGTCAGTATCACACTACAGCAGTTGTTGTACGTGTGTGTAAATGCAGCAGTGTTTATCACATCCTTTAGGAACGGATTCATTCTTTTGACACATTTCTTTTGCTGAGTGGGCCCCTCTTTGTATTTGTCAGTAGAAAACAGTCAGCATGTGCTTTGTTTGCTCTGCGTTATTTGTCGTAACAGGGTGGGGATTTTGTACTCTTAAACCAACTTTATATTTTCTTATGAATGTAAGTTTTAATTTTGCGTTGAAAATCCTTGTTTTTTGCTTTCTAGTTGTTATATCTGGAAGGTTCGGGGCATAGATCTCCATCTCAAAAGTCATAGAAGGTAAGAAAAAAGTGTATATGTCCTTGCTTTTGGGGACTTTTTTGTCGTCCAAAATGTGAAAAAAACGCCTTACTATAAATCTTACCTTCGGCCTAAAAATCCCAAATTTTCAAACATGTCCAAAACACTCGAAACTCACACAGCAGCATCGGCAGGGCTTAAAAATACAGTGGGTGCGAAAAAAAAAGTGTAAACGTCCTAGTTTTTGGCACTTTTTTCTCGTCCAAAATATGAAAAAAAACGCCTTACTATAAATCTTACCTTCGGCCCGTAAATCCCAAATTTTCAAAAATGTCCAAAACACTCGAAACTCACACAGCAGCATCGGCAGGGCTTAAAAATAGGGTGGGTGCGAAAATAAAGTGAAAAAAGTGTAAACGTCGTAGTTTTTGGGGACTTTTTTGTTGTCCAAAATGTGAAAAAAAAACGCCTTACTATAGCCTTACCTTCGGCT